>JAPYYV010000138.1:0-124453 GCA_030522625.1 Copidosoma aretas | reverse complement strand
TTAAAAAATTACACACACACATACGTCAAATTAAAGATAATATTAATGTTTATTTATTAATGTGACTGTAAGACCGATATAAATATTTGTCTTGTTTCAGTTAATAATAAATAGTATTTTTGAATTAATTTAATTTTTTTTTCCCGTAAATTTCTATTCATCGTCCTTGATGATACGTAAATCAGTTGTTTTAGTAAAAGTGTACCATTGATGTTTAAAACAGTTGCACGTCATGTAGACAATTACTTGACTTTGTACCCCGGGCGTTTGTAGCATAGTGAATAAGCTTTTATACCGTAACGAGAAGGGCGCTGGTGCGATTCTCGATGGCAACTGTTTTTTTTTTCTTCTTTTTTTTACAATTTATTGGAACAATTTCTCGCATTGCCATCACCACAGCCAAAAATTGTTTATATTTGTCCTCTGCCGGAAAGTGCATAATGTGCCATATGAAGCATGAGTTTAATAAATTTATTAAGGGTAGTCTTGAACGTACTTATTGATCTTAATGCTAGCACGTCCATCAGCCAACTAACACCTAGATTGTTATGTAATCTTTTTATATACAACCGCTTATCACTGCTCTTATCGCTTTCGTGGAGACAAAATATCGGTAAAGGTATGCACAAGCAGTGTAAAATTCAGTTAAGTGCGAAAGCGCGAACTCTGAGCCTCATAGAGCACCTCCACGGTAATTTTGCTACTATCCACACTGTGGAGAGAAGTAAACAAATTTTTTAAAGTCACTTGATCATGCTGCAGTTAAATATGGCTTTCACGCAGCAGTTTAATAATACGGCCAATACTTTATGCAAGCATATAAAAATGCGCAGAAACTTTAAAGTACAACCAAGGCTGCTGCCCATATAGAAATACTTCAAAACTGTGGGTACGTTACTCTACAAACAGCTGACATTTATAGTCGACAAGGGAACCTAACAGTGGCAGAGAGAGAGAAACTGCAAGCTGCTATTGTATTAGTAAAAACTTTTATACAACTGCTTCAGGGCAGCTTGGAAGTTGTAAAATCAGTAAGAGTGTTTAGAAATAGGTGAGAAGATTTTCCAGCAGCCTCTAGTAATTCTTAGTCTGAAGTTGCAGTAGCAGCGAAATTGTTTAAAAAGGAACCAAGCAATTCTATGTCAGATGTTGTAGGCGCTGGAATAGCTGCACCAGTAGTAGAAGAGAATTTTAACAGTTTTGATAATGTTAATAGTGCTTTTGAAAATACAATCAGAACTGCTGTGATTGCAAATTCAAAACATTTGGATCTTCGCAAACTTTTGAATAATTCTACGAGGCAGTTCATAAAAAAAGTACAGAGTATCCTCGAATATCAACATAGCTTAAAGATAAATATAGTATAAGCTGCAGCGTACACGAAAGGAAAAAATTATGTAGGGAGTATTGACGTAAGACATTTGAATACAAATATAACATTATAATAATATAGCTTGCTGAATTCACAGCTGATCGGTTAAGGGCATAGGTAAATTGACAAAACAGATGCTTAAGTCTTGCAACGTTTCGTCATCTAGGCTCGCTGACCTCATTAGGCGAAGATCTTTATTAAAAAGCAAAAAATACATAAAAGGTTTATGCAAACATTTCATCTCGAATATTTTCTTTTGATTTTGTTTTTTGGTTTTTTGCTGCTTAATCTGTCGTTATTTGCATAAACCTTTTATGTATTATCTACTTTCTAATAAATATCTTCGCCTGATGAGGTCAGCGAACCTAGCTGACCAAACGTTGCAAAACTTAAATATCTGTTTTGTCAATTTACCTGTGCTCTTAACCGATAAGCTCTGAATTCAGCAAGCCATACTATTTTCTTTATCAAGAGCAACAACGAGAATTCGTTATCCTATCATTATCAATAAAACATTATCTTCTCTGTGACTGATTTTAAGAAGTAATTTGGTTAAAATTTACCAGCCGGAAGAGATATAAGGGAGTTTTAAGAAAAAGCATTTGGATACTCTATACGATCTATGCTTATTATTTTGCTGAACATCGATAAATCTAATCCGATGAGAGGTAGTTCTTCGATCGCCTTACCAATCTGTGCGGAAAATAAGTTGGCATGTGTAAGTCTGAATGGTGATAAATAATTGAAGCCTTCAATGAGTCATACTGTGAGCACTGCAGTAAGCAGAAAAAATGCGTACCGCACTTAAAAGTGTATACACTATGAAAACGAGCTAAATTTAAGAAAAAATGAATTCCCTGTTGATCCAAGACGAGTTGGAAGGTGTGAATAACAGAATAATCTTTTAGTTCATTTTTACTTTTCAAAGACGAAAGGTAAAACGTATGACGTACTTTCTGGACATGTAACTACAAAGGAAAAAGATAATTTGACATGTTAATTTTCTTCTCGTCAAAAGTAGTAATGTAGACAAGAATCATGATAAAGACAAAGAGAATCAACGTGTGCAGTTTATTTTACAACACTACGTTTGAAGAAGTAATATTTCTTCTTAAGTTTAAAAACAGTACACTGCTCGCGAGCACCAGTCATTTATATGTGATCGATGTCTGCACTTCTTTTAGACTGCTGAGAAAACAGAAGCATATGCATCTGATTGCGGAAATGTAAGTCACTGTCAAGTTTTGCCTCCATGGAAATTCAACATTGATGATATTTTTAAGTTTAAGATCTTGAGCTACAAGAATAGAGTACCATACATTGTATGCGCAGACTTCTAATGCTTATTGTAATCTGTACAAAGTGATTGGGCAAATCGGCAGCACAAGAAACTAAGCATTGGGTTTTTATAAAATGCAGTTATGATGGGGAATGGCAGTACAAGAGCTACAGGCAAGGTTAACAGGATGATGAAACACCAGCTGAGTGGTTTGTAAATTACCTTCACTTACTCGCCTCGGAATTGCAAGAATTGCAAGAGAAAGATTTACCGAGGATGACAAAAACATGCATTAATTTATTTTCAAATTAATCAGAAGGAGTCTTTCTATAGTACTATATCTGTTCTCTTTGGAAGCTCTAAGAGGAGAGTCTTCCTTCTTGCGATGATTTCAATACCAGCTTATATTAGTCTTAAATATCTGATGATGAGTATTAGCATGCCAATAATGTTTAGAATATATTCAACATCAAGACACTTGGGCAATATTGTGACTTGTATCTGAAGATGTTCTTATACTGGCCAAAGTATTAAATAACTTTAGATATAACTGTCTCGAGATCTATGTGTTCGACCCAGCCCACTATTACACGACACCTCGATTGCCATGGGATGCTATGTTAAAGTATACAAGGGTAAAAACTGAATCGAGAGGGTTTCTTATGTACAAATCTTAATAGATTAATATTTTTTAGATTATATTGGAATTGTTAGATGTGGTTGATATAGTGATGTTCATAGAACGAGGTATACGAGGTGGACTCAGCCAATGCTCCGACCGTTACGCAAAAGCTAAAAATTATTGTATAAAAGGAGGCTATCAACCAGTTGAAGATGAAAAATACCTAATGCGTTAGAACCTCTGACAAAGGTACGATCCCGATAGACCTTTAGATAGTACGTCGTATGATTTTTTTCTAGAACTTATAATATTCTAAAAATCTCTGTTGACCAGTTAAGGAGGCTCACATTTATTATACAGCTCATATATTGAATACGTTATTATGAATATTTATTAGAAGTTATAACAAGTTTCACTTAAACTGACAATAACATAGCTCATGTTAAAAATCGTGTTATTTTCATTATAAAATCTTCTTGTCAAATTTTTAAGATACTGAGGATTGAAAATTTTTTTAACGAATTACCCTAATCTCTTCTATTTTACATGCTATTCTTAGATTTTTAGGCTTATTCTCTTCTTTAAACAAATTTATTAGGAGTCACTAATATACAATTTCCAAGTACTTCAATAGGTTTTCTAGAAAATTCAATTGTTTATACATAAATACGAATAATACGTTAACAATTAAATGTTTGCAAGATCAATAGAAGTTTTTGCAAATTTTATGTCGGTGACTACCAATAAATTAGTTTAGAGAAGAGAACAAGCCTTAAAATATTACAATAACATGTCAAATGAAGGGGATTAAGTAAATTTGTTAAATTTTTTCTTAATCCTCGGTATCTGCAAAAATTTGACTACAAAATTTTGTACTGAAAATCGCACGATTTTTCACATTAGCTATGTAATTGTCAGTTTAAGTGAAACTTGTTATAACTTCTGATAAATATTTTTAATAATGGATTCAAAATATGAGATGTATATTAGGTTTGAGCCTCCTTAAGCGTATAGTCTTTCTTAAATGCTTTTCTTGCATTGCTTACACGCACTGTATCACTGACTTTAGATTTTAGCTTAAATAATATGCTGTCACATATGAATTTTAATAACACTTATACTTTGTTATCTACAATTACATGTTTTAATTTTATACCTGTGGTCCCGTGTTTTTTATCGTTACATAATTAAAGCGATTTTCGTACTATATGAGGCTACTTATAGTTGCCTTGCAGACTAAACTTTTTGCACAATAAATTTCATAAAATGCGATTTAATCGTATCATGTAGTAGCTTTTAGATTTCTGTATGTATAGTACACATTTATCTTATACTTTTGCATGATACTATAGTAATTTGTGTTCTTTAATTCTTTACAACGATTCATTTGCAAATTTGTTGGAACTCTTTTATCGGCTCTTATATAGACAATATAGTTGTAGACACACCTTTGCCAGTTTCTCTCTTTACAGGCACAGCCTATGCGTATTTAAAAAATAAATTTATGACTGTAAGCAGATATCTTTAACCCTTAGTTTTACGAGCATAAGGTATTATCTTCACTAGATAAGCTCCTGAGAAAACGCTACTTTGATTGTTGATCAAGATACGTATCTTATCTTGCTTATCTGATTTAAATTGTTCTTTCTATCTGTAACATATTAAGGATCAAAGCATCATTAGGCTGAATGAATGTTAGAACATTGCATATTTTGTCATCTTTAAAGTTAAATTGACCATCTGTTGAGAGCTTATATCTGATTCCAGGAAGACCTCGACCACCACCTTCAGACTTAGCTGATGATGCACGTCCGAATATGTCAATGCGTGTTTTGATACTGAAGTTCATTAAATTGTTTAAACTTAACAGATATTATGAGCTTCATTGATTGGCTAAATTATAAAACCAATCTCATTTATATGACTTGGATTACCGGCTGATGTTTCTGCTACTTGTTACCGTAGACGACTGAATAGTTCGTTAGGGTCATCGTGATACATGTAATCAATTTATGTGTTCATCGTAGTTATTTTATGTAGAGGTATGGAACAACTTTTTTTCTGACTACTCGTTAGAGTGAGATAAGATTACATTAACAAATTTTTTACTGTTGTACAATCGACTTGTATCATTTTTATTGAATCTACGTTTATGCGCACTAGAAATTTCCAAGATTTGTTTGTAATTTTATAAATTGTCTAGTGTCTAATAAACCTTATCAGGATGCTTTTCAGAGCAGTATCATTGATTTATTAGTTATCAAATACTTTAGATAATTTATTTTAATTCCATCAATATTTACATAAATGGGAATGTTTCTAAGCATATATCGTCCACTCTCTTTACTTATTCCATAAACTTAGTCTAATCATGACATACGTTTAACTACTTTTCGTAAGTAGAGTTTACTGGAGAAACTAATAATCGTATCGAGCTTCACATCATCATCATCATAATCACTCTTTTCCACAACTGTATCATAATCTTTTATAGTATCATCCGATGCAGCAATGTACTTATCACTATTACTGCTAGCTGAGTGGAACATTCATGCGTCTGTATATTTGAATTCTTCATCAATAGACGTCAAAAGATATCTAACTGAAGATGAAAGTGTTTTTTGTACACTGTTTTTATTTTTTTTTCCGTAGATAATATTACAGAGTAGATCAGTAATAGACTTCAAAGTTTCACTAATCGACTTTTTAAAATTCTTTCGTTTAAACTTTATCAATTGGTACCAGCGTCCAACAGCTTCTCTTGTCTTTCCCACCTCTTGAAAATTGCACTTCTTCTAACTAATAGCATCCATGTCGACTTGTTGATGGCTAACATAAGGCTGATATCTACTCAATAAATATGGGTTATATTTATAGGAAAAAATACGAATCCTTTCCCATATTTACCATTATCCACATTCCTAGTCTTATATATTACAACAAACCCGTGCTTTCTATCTCTCCAACAATTTCCACATATTTTTCTAAATTTATTGTAAGTTATAAAGGGTTAACATGATCATTATTGATGTGCTTTAAATTTATATCGGCTTCACGGAATAGTACTAGAAGTTTCATTTGATCTCTTATTAAAGGCTTTGGAACTTAAGCGTACGATTGGCACACATAGAAGCAGTCAACGCTTTTGTGACGTCTTATGCAGAAGAAGGCTCTTACCAGACAATATCATTTAATATCATTATTAAGTTGGGCAGAGCCTTATCTAGAGATATGACTGATACATGCTTACTTAATAAAAAATATTTCACCCTATTAATGGGCTCCTATGACTCTTCTAGAAACCTATATTTTGGCTGATTCAACAACTTTAAGTATAGATGAACAATCTCCAATCTTAGTTCGTTGGGATGAGTTATAAGAGTTAATAAGCTGTTTTTTTTGCACAGATTGACAGACCAAAAAGACAGCTCTTATCGTATCAGAAAACAAACTATCATGGCGTTTTATTTTCTTCTTTTGCTCAATAAATTTAACCGAAATTCACAATAGAAAGTTGACTGTATGCTGACACAACTCATACCAAAACCCAATACTCTGAAAGATATACCTTCATACTTACAGACTTATTAGTCAGCTCATCTTGCTTACCACAGGATTTGACAGTTTATTCTGCAAATCATTACTATGCTGGCTCAATTAAAACAGAAAACTATAAATAATGTGGGAGTTATATTTGAAGCTTATTCGTTGTTGAGCGCTTGAGAAGTTATTATCAGCCATCGTCGTCAGGGTCGTGAAGTTAATAACACGCTTATTCATAAACTGCCTATGGAGCTAAACATACCGAAATATCAGTATTGTGGATCAACCTACAAGTCAGCTAAAAGTTTCGACTCGTCAGAAAGCTCTTCCTTATGGTAGGACCTCGTCATTAAACCTCATCATCTTGTTAGAGTTCAAATAAGTCCTACGCTGTGTTTTTAGATGTTTAGCAAACAAAAAAAGTTATTTTAATTCACAAACCAAAGATGCAATTTTGCTTTACTATGTCTATAATCGCAATCTACAAAAAATACCTAAATTACTTCCATAAGTCAGAGGACACACATACGACATCAATAAAAATCGAATCATGACAGGCGCGTCAGCCTTTTATTATGATGTATACGAAATTCCCAATAGGCAGGCCTCCAAAGGGCACTATAAGAACAAGACCAAAAAGGCTTGAATATAACTCCGCACCTTACAATATCGAGCGCGGGCACGTGCACGCGTCTTATCGAGAACGAAACTCGGATTATGTAAACAACGAGTCAAGGGTTGTGTATCCTCTCGTTGCGCTGCGCACACTGATCGCATCTCTCCGTGCTATTAGAGCACCTATGCCGAGAGAGCGTAAGCTTGTTACTCGCTTATAATGTGTGTGCCCGGTTCCTATTTCTAAATTTGCAACACCCGTTAATAACATGTGTGCTCGCCTCTGTGTGCTCATCCTTAGATTAATTGCAACTTATGATCTAATCTTTTGATAAATATTATTTTTTAAAGACAATTTTAAAACGTATAATAATTCAAAGTATTATGCTACGAACGTAAATATAAATATAAAACTGTATATATATATAGAGGAAGCGTGATCAAACATACTTCCCCGTTGCGAGGATTGCGAGCAAACTTGTATGAACAATAAACTAGCATAAGCCTTGAGGTAGGTTGGCCTTAGCCAGTAGCTCTGTTTGAGGACCTTAGTTTTGGGCGTTCACGGCGCACATTTGGCACAGTTTCCATATATATAGATATACATTTTAATGCTTCGAAATCGC
This sequence comes from Copidosoma aretas, assembly GCA_030522625.1. NCBI lineage: Eukaryota > Metazoa > Arthropoda > Insecta > Hymenoptera > Encyrtidae > Copidosoma > Copidosoma aretas. Next base: position 116,396 of record JAPYYV010000138.1, on the reverse strand, counting down.
CGTGAGTAGCCGTGAGCGCTGTAACTGAAGTCCTCGAACATACCTATTATTATCCGATTTAGTCAGAATAACAATAAAGCAATTATTAATCAAACCTATTGTTTTTGAAGCTCTAAAGACTAGCTGGCAATTACTTCGATAAAGCTCTTTCTATGTCAAGCTTTTTATAATGTGGGTAGCAAACATAAAGTCTTTAGATTTTGTTTATACAAGCCATGTTTAGACTTGATCGTATCGACGCGAGCGACGCCATCTTCACATGGATGCAGCTCCACCACTTAATTCAGATTCTAGTGTATCATTGGAAAATTTTTATCGATAAGAATAACAATGATATTCTCTTTAACATTGTCAAAGGCCTTGGACCACGGTAGCTTCGTCTGCAATTCGGGTAAATAATCGACAGACCAGCACGCAGCAATCGCACAAATCTTGCCAAACTTTTTTCACGGTTTCCGAGTCGCTGAGACGATTAGCTGAAACAAAGCAATGATTTCGTGTAGGTAAGAAGGTGGGAGCACGTCCGATTATAAAATGCCCGGGAGTGAGTGCTATCGGATCGTGAGACCCAAATGAGGTGAGAGAGGCGGGATGAATTTCCAAATAATTTTTCTAGCTAAAGCTTTATTATATACCTAATTCTGAAACTCGTCGGTCTGCATTAACATGTATACCCCTCGCAACTTGTTACTTGCACCCATAAAATGGCCGCCATTGTCGAAGTAAATTTTGAAAGATACACCGCGACGTCCAAATAAACGTTTTGTGGCACCCAATACTAAATCAGTGCACATATCGCCAACCATTTCCACATGCACGGCCTTCGACAACATGCAAATGAAAATGCAGCCATATGTTTTGATTATAGCTCGATTTCTCTTTTTGTTTCTTTTGCGTATACAGGCCCGAAAAAATCTGTTCAGGTCGTGTCAAGCGATCTTGTTACATTTACTCGTGCCTTCGGTTGATCTCCCAATACATAGTTAAAGGGTACCAGATTCAATTTTGTGCACATTAGGCATCCGCGAATAATGTTCCGTATCTGCTCCTTTGAATTGGTGATCTGATATCGCTGCCGCAGGTAATATAAAGTGGATAAGATGCCTGTATGATGAAATTGCTCGTGATATTCCTGTATCACCATGTCGGTAAATATGCTGCGCGAGGGGAGTAGTAGCGGGTGTTTCTGCTCATACGGGATAGCAGCGTGCCCTAAACGCCTGCCTACGCGCATAAGGCCCTCTTGATCAAGAAGAGGATCCAATGCGCTAATTTAAGGACTGCCCGATTCGCTGCGATCCATCAACCTATCGAGCTTCTCCGCTAAATATGCTCGCTGCACTAGACCGACTAAACGCCTTTCAGCGACTTTGATTTCTTCGACTGTAAGACGCCTATTACAACAATTGTTCACCCCAGGCCCTGCACCCCCAGCGTCTTTGTCTAATCGACTATTTTTGCGGAGACATTCAATCCGTCTTAGACAAATCGCGGCTTTTCGGACCAAGCGATAAAAGGATGAGCTGGGGTCTAAGAGCCTTTTCAAAAGACTTTGATTCAACGTTTGTTATATTAAACAAAACATTTTTTTAATCCCGGCAGCTCCTTGCCCGATGCCACACTTACTTCTCCGCTTGATTCCGGCCAAAACTCATTAGATTTTGCGAGCTAACTTAGTCCCTCGAACCATAGCTGATTTTGTAAATATTTACGCAGTAGTTGTCCCCGAAAAAGAGCATCAGCTGGATTGTCCGTAGTGCGCACGTGTTTTAATTCTATGCCTCCACAGATCTCTTGAATCTTTGCCACACGATTAGATTCAAAAGTTTTCAGCGTGCTAGGATGTCTTTTGAGCCATTGTAATACTATCGTGGAGTCCGACCAAATGATTATTTTATCTGTGCGTAATGTTCTCGAGGAGCGAGCATCGTGATATAATTTTGCTAAAACAATAGCCCAGCATAATTATACTCTTGGGATTTTTTGTTCGTTTAGCGGTGACACGCGACTCTTGGCGCATAAAAACCGCACCTGCACCCTCCCCTGCTTTTCCACGGATCTTATATATAAGCAAGGGCCATTGCCCCTCTCACTCGCGTCGCCAACGCCATAGATCTAAACATCAGCTGGCTCTTCCACTAAGACAAAACATGGAACTTTGAATCAAACTAGTAAAGGTAATTGCTCGATGAAGACTAGCCAAGCAGAGCACAAAGAGCTTGAAACATATTCCTCCCGATCAAATTTTGTTTGCCAACACTGCCGAATAAGATGCGTACCTATTAGCGTAATTGGCTCGACAAGGCCTAACGTATCAAAGATTTTGGCAACCTTAGAGCATGTTAAGCGTTTAATAACTTTTTTATCGGTAACAGACGAATTTACGGTAAACAATAGAATATCGCGACCCGCATCCCAAGATACGCCCAGCATTTGATGAGTTGAGTTTTCTTCCGTCACGAATTCAATACAACCTACTTGTTTGTCTAAGCCTTTTAAGGCTCTAGAAGTGTTAGAAGGAAATTTTTGCAACGTACATTCTCCGCGCGTTGAAATAGCAATCACTTGATTGCGTTTTTCGATCAGCTCGGAGACCGAGCTTGTACCTGATATGAAATCGTCGACATAAAAATTATTCTTAACGGCCTCGGCACCGCAAAAATAGATGGCGCTTTCATCATCTGCTAGCTGATACAGTGTCTGAATCTCTAAAAAGCATAAAGGGAATAATCCGAAATACACCGTAGTTAACTCGAAGACGCCCAGCTTGCTCTCTCGCTCCAACAACATGCGCAAAAATCGCCGATTATCTCGATACACCCTAATTAGTCTATACGTCTGCGTAATTTTGGCTGTAAATACATCTTTATACATGCGAAATTTTAAAATGTGTGCAAAAAGTTTCGCCTCAATAAACGGTCGCACCAATAACACATCGTTCAGCGATATTGAACGATCGATTTTTGTGGAGGCATCGAATACGACTCGTGTTTTAGTCGTTTTACTTTAGGCTCCGATTACTGCCCAATGTGGCAAAAAATTACCGATCGAAGATTTATTCTTTTCTTTGACCATGTGTCATAAATGAGAATACTCCTTCATTACCTGCGTACAATTGCGCTTTAGGATGAAATTCGCATCCAATTTCCTTTTTAATGCTTGAAACCGTTTAAGTGCTATTTCTCGCGAATTTCCAAGCTCCGGCTATTGCACATGGAACGGTAATCGCACGACGCGGACGTACCGATCCATTTTTTCACGTTTGGTGGTTCACATGTAATAAGACTCGCTTTTTTGCCTGACACCGAATTATTTTCTTTAAAATCAGCATCATTAATGTCACAAAATCTTTCAAATAGGCTTGTTAAACTATTCACTTTAAGGGCAGCATGAGAAGTACTCAAACCTTTTCAATTCCCGGCTTTCGCGCAACCTAATACCGTTTTCCGTAAAATCAAATCAGTTGCTCCCAGGATAGCAACTGGACCTTGGAAAAACAAAGCAAGCGTAGCTCCCACACCGATCAAAAGGTTGGGAACTTCTGGCTTGTGAAACTCGGAGTCCGCGAGATTTATATTAGTAGATATTTTCACCCATTCACGGGGAAACGCATCACTACATACTGTGTCCAAAATGCGGGACCGAAGCGAGACATACTCGCCAAAGTGAAATATTTCAGTGTCATAAGGGACAGCAGGACACACAGTCAAAAGCGAGACTGTTCCACCCAAAGCGGAACGTATGGTCACCTTAGCTATTACTATTAGTGAAACTGAAATTTTTAAGACTATTAAAGAGGCTCAGGCTGCTCGTAAGCAATTAGATAAAAGTAAGAGAGAATAGCAAAAGTTAAGAGTGCTATTATTGTGAAAAAGGACTCTTCTTAGAATCACATAAAAATAGCTTCAGTCCAGTTTCAAAACCTGCATGAATTTGGATAATAAAAAAGCAAAAAAAAAAAATTTTTGTTTTCGTAAAACGGCCCGACCAAACTCTTACAGGCAACAATCTTAAAAAATATGCAAAAAAATTTAAAATACCACACATCTGTGGAGTTTCTATGAAAAATGCTTTGCCAGTTCGTGGCCCTCATTTTTATGAATCAGCTCCATTAAATCTTAATGGTAAGGATTGTCCTGGTACTCACTTAGTCACCTATCGAAAATAAGGTGAGACCATGACGTATTTTGACGTTCTGGTGACCTGCAACTACCGTGAGATTCAATGATTTATCTGAGTGGTAACATTATCAAATATAATTATGAAAGGTATCAGGATTTTGATACTTTTACCTGTGGACATCTTTGTTTAAGCAGTCTCTGTAACAAACACCATCACCAGCCTATATTAATGCATCTGAATACTGGAGAACATCAGTTAATGGCAAACTGTCATAGAAAAATCATTGACATTATTTTTATCAGAAACATTATCTGTTCTTAAGGCGTAATATTTTCTACCAATAGAACTATGACCTCTCAAAAAATACGTACTTAGATTACTTTAGCTGCTTAACTTTAACTACATACCAAACATTAAAGTCGGCAGTAATAATATTTATGTAGAAGAGGAAAAAATTATCTTATCACCAGGCAGCTACCAGATCTCCAACATTAAACAAATTTTTCGCAAGGAACTATCATCCAAAAATAATACTAACAGTGTAAATTCTAACAACAATGCACTACAAAGTGTAGTCAAGTGCAGTGCGCCGATCCATTTTTTCCCTTAGGACTCATTGGGATCAGTGCTAGGTTTTACGAAACATTATCTTGAGGCTAACGTTGAGCACGAGTCAGATCTGCCTGTAGCGATTCTCAAATAAACAATTCACGGGTGAAGTGCAATGTTAATAAAAAAGCATGAATTAAACAAGATAAAGGTTATACAATTTATGAGTTTTTTCTTGCATTGCCCCATACATATAAAATTATCGAAGTTCTATAGCCAATAATATATTTATCCATCACCCCAAAAATCATAGACCATTTTCAAGTGCGCATCGTTGATCAGCTTGGCTTTCGTGGATAAGTTATAACTATAAGACAGCACCTGAAACAGCTTTATTTAAATGAGAATAATGTACAACAGCATAGTTAGGTGAGGCTATATAAAAAAATTTACAAATGTTAGAGCGCTTAGTCTACAAACCTTTGAGTTTGGATAAAGCTATGAAAATAAGCTAAAATGGATGAAAAAGTACATATTCCGACGAACCACCAAAGCACTAACACATAAAAACAAGCGTTCCTAAAAACAATAGGTCTAAAAGTAATAGCTTATGGGGGCAAATCATTAGAGCTTTATTTTGCTGCCTGCGTAAAAAAAGCGTGATTGAAGACCTTCTAAGCATTAAGTATTTAGTCATCTTAGTCATCTTTGACGAATCTATTGCACATCATGAAACACAAACTCATCAGCCATACATATCTACAATTTATGGTGATAGTTATGAGATCTGCATACGATTCAGTACCAAGTTCTGTATCTGCTACTATCTCACATTTCCCTACATATTTGTGAGAAATAAGTAATGCAGATTGTAGTATAGACAACAAATACTTAATTAGAGAACAATTCCATCTACTATTTAATCAAAGAAATTTGATACGAAATAAAAGCTATAGAAATATGGTCTAACAATCATCATAAGAAATTGGGTAATGCTCAGGCACCATCAAGACCTATTGAGTCAGAATGCAGGTGATAAAGGTAATCACGCTCCAAGTCCAACTAAGAATGTCTACTTAGACCTCATGATTCATCCAAGCATGAAGATGAGTTTTACTGAAGACTATTGTAAGATGGTTGTTAAAGTAAGACATGATCTTATAATTACGAGATTAAGAAATGACATAAATAAAGTCGTTAAAAGAAAAATATTTGCCACAGTCACTGATCCATCACCAACTTGAAAAGAGTTTTCAATATTATTATTATAGCCGGAATAGCTCGTGCTATATGTTGTTATGTTAAATTCTCACAGAATTTGTCGGCTTTAATATTAAAACAAGATGAGTCTATATTTATGGCTTTCCAATCCTGAAATCTCGTTGAATATCTGCTCTTACCTACAACATCAAAAGATATCTGGATCATCAAGACGTCCAACTAGTTGGAAAAGCCACACTATATTATTCTAGCTTCCCAAGCTCATAGAAACTATTAAAAAGATGCTCATGCTTGCAAGTTCGATCATTGCAACAAAATAAACGTCAAACTATATTCGAATTTACAGTATCATCGTTATGGTGATCTTAATCTTAATGTAGCAAAGAATTAATGTACCTCATTATGTGGTATGTATGCAAATTTTTAAAATTTATATCATGGTCAAGATCGTGCACCTTTGTAGAACAGATAGGGTTGTCTAAGCACCAAACTTTTTATTGTCATTGATTACTTTAAGCATGAGGCGTTAAAAAACGCACCAGTGAATGTACGCCAAGAATATAGATCTCATGACAATTTTACCGCTCACACATCAGCCTATTGCTTGATTCTACATGATTACATTTATCAGTATAGTCCGAGGAGTAGGGACGTTCAGAAACTAATGCAAAGCTATAAAAGCTAATTTATGACTCTGCTGACATCATTTGTCTTTAACAAATCATGAAGAACGGTCAATAGAGCAGGAAAGAGGAACAAATAAACGATGACAGAAAGAGTAGGAAAAATTTAAGAATAAATGTCCAAGGATGGATAAAAAGATAGTCAATATTGTAGAATCATTTAGAGGATAAAAATTTGTTCATCGATATGTCACGTAAACCAACAATAAGCAAATTCATAGCAATAGAGGACGTAGTAGACATTCAGGCCTTTAAGATGACTGCAAAAGACTATTCGCCTAAAGAGTTAGACATTTTTCTGCTTGATGGAAATGAAAGGCCGAAAGTTTTGCTCTGTAAACCACCATTTTCTTAACGCGGATTGAATAAAAAATATATCCAAAAATTTATGGCGTAGGATTTGCTATCATGGATTGGGTCGGCTATCAGGTTATATTGGCTACACAGAAATGAGCAATGTGCTGCATAAGAATTTCATGGATGCTAAGAAGATTTTTGTAATTAAAGAAATAAAAAGAAAGTGGCTAAAATTGTTCAATATTCAAGTTATTAAAATGACTGATTACCCACTGTCTGAGCTCCCAACTTTGGATACCACTTTCTCCCACTATAACCATGCATATAAATGTATGTGTGCTGCCCAAAATGTTAGATGGATGGAAGGGTTCTACTCAATCATGGAGAGGAAAGATGTTACTGACACTGAAAAGATGTGTAATACAAAACAAAATCGATGTCTTTTTTTCCAAATACTTATTATCACGAATAACAGTACTTGATTGAAATTTTTTATGGTTATGCATGTAACCTATTCCCAAACCTTCCTGACGATCAGAAATTATGGTAGATAACTCTTTCTTACATTATACAGTGTTATATACGTACGATAATATTTAAGAGGCTTTAGCAAACAAATTTAAAAGCTTACAGATGTTTAAAGGGGGTAAGGTTAGTATGATCAAATTTAACGTACATAAACGAGTGTCAACGCAGTGCGCAGCTTAGCTTATTACTTAGTATCGAACGTGACAGATACTTACTAGTACAGCAAGCTTAAGTTGTCAAAATGGATTTATTCAAGGATGATTATGTGATGGATACAAGGTTTTCTTGACGCATCGCGACATTTTTACCCGAAAGAAGTGGCAGATAGTGATTAATAGCTAGATTGGGCGTCATCTATGCAATTTTTCTATCCTACCTGATGTTGTTCATCGGAAAACCATGAGCAGCTGACGCGAGAGCATGAGTCCGAAGATTTTTGTTTAATTGGATGATGAGGACAACACTTGTGTGTCGTAGCCAAAAATTCATATAAAATTAACGTTGACGGATATGATTAAGCCACTTATATGAAGGCATTGGTGTGTGGTGCTTATGAGGTGCAATAAAGATGTATGTAGCAAGTTTTTTTTCGCACTAAGTAAAACTTACCAAATAATATTTTGGTTTGCGTCTTGGTTCAAAGTTCCATTAAACTAGTCCCTAAATGTTTTTTGAAGACTTTTGAACGGTATAAGAGGGAACAAAGTGATGGAAGACCCTCTATTTCGTTAAAATTGATGGATTTGTTATTGCTTATGCTGGTCGTAGATCTAAAAATGATGATCGGACTGGATATAAAAACGCTATTATAAACTTTTTCAACAAAAGGCTATGCAAAATAAAGGATTTTTTTTTTATTTTACTTTCTTATAAAACAAAATAAAGAGTCATATTAGGCTATATTTATTTAATGAGCATTGAACGATCAACATGGGTCCATACTCTAGTAAATTAGGTAGTTCGTGGAGCAGCAGGACCAAGGAGGATAGAGGTTGCTGGAAACCTCTTTTAGAGAAGCATGTCAAGGCAGCTTAACCAATTATCAGTGGAAATTATTATTCCTGTATTGTTGACTTGTAATCAAAGAAAGATGGGTGTTGAATAATTATTGAAAAGTGAATAATCAGCCATTGTATAGGCCATAAATCTCGATCGTATGTTTGAAGCTATTAAAATATATGTATTGTATTTGAATGTTTGTTATTATTCAAGCAACCTATTCCTAAATACGTTCCTTGCGATCACAAACTACGGTTCAATAATTTTAAAATAAATGCGTTCTAGTAAGCAGACATATAAGAAGCACGTTGAATATTAGAGAAATACCTACGCTGCTAAGAGAGCGGGCGTGCATAGATCATATTAAGACGAGACAGGAAATGCGTCTCGAGCAGTTCGATGGATTGTAGTCCTTAAGAGTAAAAAAGAGTGGCGCTTCACTTTCTCCTACTACATACATACATCACGTCCTAATACTACCTCTCCTTCTCTCTCCATCTCTGTGTTTTCCACCTCGGCAACTTGTTCTGCGATAACTTTTCTGTTAATAACCTTGCAGTCTCCTCTTATTTACTTTTTCTTTCACCTTGACAACATCTTTTGCGATAATTCGTCCACAGAAACCTGTGCTACCGCCTCTAAGCACTTAAGTCGATAGTCAGTGACTCGCATTATTCGATGCACGTATTGATAACAGAGGCGACCCAGGCATAGTATTACTCATGCCAAGCGCTATGCATAAAGCGCTTATGCTTGCCTCAGATTGGTAGACTCGCATTTAAAACTGGTACATCAGAGAGAAAGCAAGCTCGTACGAACAATATTTATAAAGATAAGGAGTGCGTCTCGAGTGCAATAAATGATAATTGGCAGAGAACACTCCTTGGCCAAAAATGTAGCTAAGCAAATTACCTCCAGACCACCTAGTTAAGAATCTGGATCAAGGATCCAGAAAGAGCTCGTGCAATAGCACGAAGATCGGCATCAGGACTTCGATGCCATACTATAAGACATCCCAAGGGTGGAAGTAGCTTGTGTCCTAAGGAAGATCTCCTACTACCTAATCAAAGGTGGGGGCATTAGAGCTTATGCTTCGGAGTCATGACGTCAGATTAAGGCTAGTACTATAGCACGGACGAACTAACTAACTCTCCACTACTTCCAGGTGAGTTATCATTAGCATGAGCTTGTATCCGCATAGCATATCTACTATAGACAGATCCAAATATTTTAGTTAATAGTCTCAAAATACTTATTATTAAGAGATGCCACTTTTCGTGTGTGGAATGAACCAGCCTCAGAAGTGGAATTTTTTGTTGAATTTAAGGAAGAAGGCAAGACTTTAAGAAAGTGTATGACGTCAAATTGGCGGGGTGCGTGAGTATCAAAGGTGAATATGGACGCGCACAGCGGCACGGCGCTTGGGAGTCCGACGGCAAGTTTAGAGCGAAGAGAGAAAGAATATGGCCGTGGGGAATGAAAAAAAAGAGCATTCAGCTGGAGAGTGGCCCAGGGTAAAGTTCACTGTCTACCAGCATCCAAAATGCCCGTGACGAGCTTGACATCGATACCAAAACCGTGAGTTGTGTTTCCCGCGTACACTGATTTGATATAAGTATTGTGTTCTTATACACAGGAGGTATAACATCCAAAATTGTTTAATAATCAATTAACGGGGATCCTTAACTCGGTCATCTCATTGGTCCGGAGCGGTTATATTAATATTTTAGCCCTTTTGGTTCTGAATTCGTTAAGTTGCACGTATGATCGTGCGTCAACGACGAGCCCTTACGAATCTTTCAAGTCTAGTTTTGTCGTTTAAACCGAAAATTGGGGGTTCTAATTTTTTGTGAGTAAAGAGTAGTTTTTTTTTGTTACATGGGGTGCTGATGTAAAAAGAATCCCCATAATTTGTTGGGAGTAGTGTCGATATGGATTGAATTTTATGAGTCGTGCTTATAAATAAATTATTTTTCCATTTATTTCATTACAATGGAATGTAGATGAAGGTGCCAAAATACGTAGTGTTATGTAAAGCGTAGATATTTCTTTGGGATCTAGAAGATCAATCCAATCTTATTTTTGATGATTTTTTTTTTTTGATAATCATCCAATGAATAAAATGGGAGTTAAAGACTGAGTTGTAGAAAAATATGTTTGAAGCATTTCAATTCGTTGTGCGTTATTTACTTATGCATAAGAGATGACATCTGAGTCAAATTTTAAGATATTTGTAAGGATCAAGCGGATCTTTGATCTGAAGTAAATTTTATGATACATTATATGATTTCGTTGTATTACAAGCGTTTACATGACCTGTTATTCTCATGGCGATCTGATAACCGGCCTGTAAAGAGTATTATATTATGATAGAACAGAAAGTAAGAATGGTGATTCATGTTGGTTAGTCGTTACCGGTGTAAGGCAATATGTTTTTGTTGAACTCCAAACCTCCTTGGCAAAAGCGATGTGTAAGTCGTAGTGTACAGTTTATACATTTCAAGAATCCTAATATGAGCACGGGTCGCTGTCTGCCTGCACTGATGACCCCCAGCTATGTATGTTAGTTTTTTATATTTACCTTCTCGAAGGCAGCTGTGTGTAAGTCAGTGCATGAGGGAGCGACCATGTGTTCCCGTTTTGGGTAATAATATTTTGTGAACAGGACCATATGTCTTTGCGTCAATGTTAATTGCTTATTTCTGATTCTGTTTTTCCAATTATTATTTGGTATATTTTTATTTATTGAGTTGCCAATAAGTCAGCAAGAAGTACACATTATGTTTTAAATAAGAAGGAATTCTGGCGTGAAAATAGATTTGTGATTGATATTTCTTCTTATAATCTTTACAATATTTTCCTTTCTAGGTTACGAATAAATTCTTTCATTTAAATTTTATAAGCTTGTTCATCAATTCGAATCATACCCCCATGATTGGCTGTCATTTACCAACTAACTAAGAATTTATTAACTACTAACCTTTTTTTTGGAATTTTCCATTATTTCTTTTAGTTGACCGAACTAGGTAAGTCGATTTGACATGAAAATATTCGTTTTCCAGTGCCCATTTTCTTACTCAGAACGAATATTTTCATTTGGTACCCCTTGTGAGACAGCGTTGATCATAAGGTTGACGGACATTTCGTATTACTAGATTAATCTCACGCATACCGGAAAAAAAACAGCATGACTATGCGCTCGTCCCCGGACAATGGTCTCAGATTAACCACAGATTTTTCTTTGAATATGATTGAGAATACAGAGAAACTTTAGTGCAATAGGAAAGCTAAAAATAATAATAATAATAATAAAAATATACCAACTGCAGCGTGCCCTTTACGTTCCAAAGACAGAGAAAAGTCATTGCGATCGCTGTCGGACGACGGGGCATATGGGCCGGCGATCAATGATAATACGACCCAACGGGATAACACGAAACCGTTGTTCAATTTACTAAGTGACGAGCACCGAAGGGATGACCGAGGTGCGTCTGTGCGTGAATTAGAAGATATGGTTCAACGGATGACACACATCAATATTGATTTGGAACGAACGATCGGGCTGCAGAATGGCACATTGATACAGACACGCAATGAGATTCGGGAGCTGCGGCTTAATCATCAGATTCGAATTCGAACATTTGAGGCAGCCAACGAGAATCTTAGGGCTTTTATCGATAATTTACGTGCCGACGCAGTTAATAACCTTAGGGGAAGTGCACCGGGTATTGGGCTGGCGATAAACCCTTAAATTCGGATGGAAATTCCAAGTTTTAGTGGCACCGCATTTGAGTACTCGACGTGATTTATCCGTGAATTCACTGATTACATGCAGAGCATGAGAGTGGGTGGACTTGAGTTTCGGTATATCATCAATCAATCTTTGAAAGGGACGGCCGCAGATTGGTGGGTATTCGTCTCGGAAAATACTCAAAATTTTGGAGATTTTTGCGAGCGATTTTTAGGAAAGTATTTGAATGAGGAGATGCAAGTGATTATGCGACGCGAATTAGAATTTAGTTATTATGAGGGCGAACTACTTACGCAGCGAGTACGTCTTGCACCTATATAATAAACTGCGTTATTGATAAAGTGCCTCAACTGAGTGAGAGATTGTCCGACAGTTTGCCCATTATTTTGACAGTCAGATCCAGCAGATCCTGCTTATGAGAGATATCCGAACGATAAATGAACTAACCAAAATGCTCGATTCATTTTAAATGATGGGGGGGGGCTTAACTCTCCTTACGAGGGTGACAGTACGAACCGCACACGTTTTCCTACAAGGGATACTTAGACCTCGATCTGGTCAGGGCAAAATCAACAAAATCGAACGACACTTCGGAACGACTATTTTCGATATAACAACAATAATTCGCAACATCTTTCATCCCCTAATTTTTAGCAGAATACTAACTCACGAACCGACCGCACTGAATGCTTAGTTTTCCAATTGGAAAATAGACTGAAATTATAAATCACGAAAAATAAGTAATTCATGCTCTAGAGGTTGAATCGATCGAGGCAGTAGATGGTCAATTGAATTACCTAACGGATAAAGAGATCAGTAAAAAAGTCAATCCTCTCGATCAGCTAACTCTCGAACAAGGATCATCATTAAAATCATTGATTAGGCAATACTAATCTATCTTTGGTAAAACTCCCGGATGTTTTCTAAATTATGAAAATAAATTGATGATTAAACATAAGGATTCATTCATCATTCGAAATTTTTCGGTGCCTATCAAATTTAGAGATCAAGTAAATGAAGAAATCCAACGCATGATGGGATTAGGTATTATCGAACGCTTGACCAGTTCATATATCAATCCATTAAGGCCGATAATCAAGTCAAATAGAAGTGTGAGACTATGTCTAGATGCTCGCGAATTAAATAAAAAATTTTAAAACAATCACGATGGGGCCTTAGACATAGAGAATCTTTTTCGGGGTGTCAGAATATTGGGTGTATGACAAGTTTAGACTTAACGGCAAGTTTTTTGCAGGTCAAATTGACAAAGGAGTCGAGAGAGTACACGGCGTTTCTTTATCAAGGACGTACGTATCAGCATAAATGAATTCCGTTCGGACTAAAAATTAGTGGAGCAGCGTTATCGCGGGCGGCGAAATCTGTTTTAAGGAAGGTAGAGGGATACATATTGGATTTTGTAGATGATTGGCTTTGTGTCTCTGCTGATTTTTCTGCACACTAAGTAAATCCTGAGAGCTTCTTCAATACTATCGAGAAGGAAGAAATTAGAGTGAACTTTTATAAGATTTTTTTTGTCGAAAAGAAATTCGCTTTTTAGGCCACAAACTAACAGAGAAGGGAATCCGAATTGATCCTGATAAGTTCCGGGCTATTCGCGAATTCCCGAGACCAAAGAATATTAAACAATTGCAGGCATTGCACGGTTTGTTTGATTTATGTTAAAAATATTCTGTACATTTGACGCATTAAATGCAATCTTTGTTGGATTATCTAAAGTCCGGAGTGAAATGGTATTGGGGTCCCGAACAGATCGAGGCGCTTAATCAGATTAAAGAAATTTTGGTGACTAAGATGATGTTGTAACACCCTCGTTTTGATAAACCATATACATTATACACGGATGCTAGCGGTAGTGGATTGGGAGCTATTTTGTGTCAGAATGATCAAGGTAATGAGCGAATTAGTTACATGGCAAGTCGGACGTTAAAAAATGTGGAGCACAATTATTTTAGTACCGAATTAAAGCTACTCGCGATCGTGAGGGCAATAAATAAATTTCGTTTATCTATATTTGGGGCCCGAGAAGTAGTCAAGTCAGACCACCACGCGTTATCATACTTATTTTTCTGCTCGAGTCTAACTGGGAGATTAGAGCGGTAGATATTAGCGATACAAGAGTATAATTTGGTTATCATTGATATTAAGGGAAGTGAAAACAAAGCAGTGGATGCCCTTAGTCGCCAATGAAAGAAAACTAAGAATGTGTCATCTGAAAGATTTTGCATCGATTGTTTAATTATGCGGGCTCCTTGCTCGGAGCTCACAAAACAATTCAAACAATTACCTGATATTTAAGGTCAAGATCAAAAGACAATCAATTTAAAAAACGCTGAGCTTTTAAATTATAGTATCATTAATAATGTCTTACATGAAGAGATCGGGGACTTATGGAAAATTGTAATTCCGAGAGTTTTGGTGCCTTTATTAGCGCGCAAAATGCACAAAATCTATGGGCACGTGGGATCTCCCCGATGTGTCAAGATGATCGGTGAGATTTTCACGTGTGCCGGACTAAATAAATTTATTGCCCGAGAAATTCGTTGTTGCGATCTATGCCAAAGGACAAAAGTGTATACGGGTTCTAACTATTTCGAAACCAGGCCCATTATTCCTTCCAGTCCTTATGATTTAATTTCCACTGATTTCTATGGGCGATTTGGTGGTCGGTGATGTTTTTACGAAACTCGTAATCCTGTACCCGATAAAGAAGGCCACAACGATAATTACTTATAATCGCATTTGTAATGATTACGTACCAAAATACGGTAGGCCAAAACGAATACAGAGTGATCAGGGGACTCAGTTCACTTCAAAAGTATCGGTACGAAAGCTTAAATTTGTCGGTATACTTCCGGTTTTTTTGGCAGTAAGACATCCACAGATTAATTATGCCGAGCGAGTGATTAAGGAGCTGGGGCGTTTCTTTAAAACTTTGGTATTAAAAAACATTCTGGTTAGGTTCCCAGCTAAAGCTGTCCCGTCACGATATACCCATATATGCGCGTGTCATCGGCGGCCACCGAGATATATAAAGGTAGATAAGTACAATCTATGATGCACCAAATGATATATGTTTCCGGTGCCGCCAACGTCGATTTCCGAAAGCAGCCGAAGTAGACGCGATATAGGTATGCAGACACCAGCAGCAGTGGCCACCGGCCTGCCTATACACCTATATATGTATGTGTGCATGCAGGAGCGAGAGGGACGGGAGTAGGCACGAGGAGTGGCAGCACTAGCCGATGTAGCCAAGAACAGAAGAGTAAAGGAGTAGTAGTCGACACCTCAACCGAGCTGAATCGTGTCGCGCGGGGAAAAATTAACGAGCGAGAGAAATAGAGTACGAGAAGAGTCGAGACGCGAGAAAAGGGAGTCTGCGGAGAATTGAGTGTGTGCACGGGACGAAGTTGAGGGATCTCGAAAAGCAACGAGAGAGACACGATACGGTTTTCTTTGTCGGGTTGACGCGGAGACGAAGTGCCGGACGCGAGTGTGCGAGACGACGAAGAATATACGCATCGGGAGGGCCAAGTCAGGGAAACGCGGAGAAACAGGTCTGTAGCTGCAACAGGACGCGACAGGCCGTGCAACCACGCAGCAGAGCCGGTGACATCAGGTTGAGGCAAAGCGGGTGCGCCGAGGGGTCTACAGGTGCTAGAGGATGCAACGGGCCGTGCAGCCACGCAGCGGAGCTGGTACCACCCGGTCGAGGCAGAGTGGGCGCGCCGAGAGACTACAGCTGTAAGAGGGCCCGACAGGCAGTGAAAGGAGAGAGAGAAAGGAAACGAGGTGATATTAGTTGTAAGAGTGCCGGCCAAATCCCGAGTGTCGATGGGGAAATAATTCTGCAGGATCATTGGGAAGCGTGAAATTCTGGGGTTTCGTGTGTGTGTGTGTGTGTGAGGGAAAAATAGGACCGTACGGGTAGCGGACAAGCGTCGGCTGTTTCAGGAACCATCTTGTGTGCGTCACGCATGGGTTTTGTTTTCTTTTGATGACACGCTGGCTCTCGGGTTTCCCGTACGCGAGTGCGGGCAGCGTCAATATGCCAAGAAATACGGCCGTGAAATTACCGCGTTTTACTTGGTCGTACGGACAAGGAGAATGGTGATCGCGAAGTAAAACGAGCGTGTATGCATGTATGTGTACTGAGTAAGAGATAGGTATACAAGCGTCAAGGGCAGGAGAAGGCTAGAGAACGAGATTCCCCAAGCAAAACAAGGAGTCACGGCCGGGCAGGACGTGCCTGCCGATAGATAGGCATAGCGGTAGTAACGTATTATACAGGTATAATACTATCCGGTGAGACCCAGCTCACAAATGTTATTGGTGTCGCGATTATAAGGTGAACGTTGTTATTATGGCCGAATAAACGGTGCTGGACAACAGTGAAGTGTTATTGTTGTGGTCAAGGTTCTATTTAGGGTAGATTAGTTTCCCCTTTTTTAGTTCCCCCTTTCAAAGATTACCTGGCTTTCCCGAGCCAGCTAACTACAGCAGACCTCCCGAAGAAGAGAAGTCCAGTGGGACGGAATACGTTAAGGTAAGGTAAAACGTACGAGTGAGTTTGTGACAAGTTGTCGGGACGGCCGTTCTCTGGCTGACACACACCTCGTTTGCAAAGGCATCCCTGCAGTGGGGAACTCTGCTGTAGGATTAGGAAGGGATGTAGGTGTTGGGTTTTTTTTTAAAGGTAATAGGGTAAGCGAGTGTAAGTGTCGTGAAAAAAAAAATAAATCTAATAGGAACTTGGCCGATATAAAAAAACTAATCATAAAATAATTTATATATACAAATAATAATAATACAAAAAAAAAGTATTATTAATCGTATAGATTTATATTTATCATTCAATTTTCATCTATAAAAAAAAAAGAAAAAACGGATACTTAAACGGCCGGGTTAGTGTGCTACTTGCGGTTTTCTATATTGCACAGTGCATCTATTTCAAAAATAAGAGACCGTCGGCGACCGGGAGAGGATATAGTCGAAAGATCACAAACAGTTAATTTTCGTTAGGTAGGCCAGGCTAATTAGTCCAAAAAATAAATATATATATATATATGGTTTATACAACGTGGTCATGATTTCGCATCAATAAGTGATGCAGAATTTTATTAGCACGCGTAAGCTACGAGCTCTCAAACAGAGGGTAAATACGATCACTCCAGACGTGGTAGCTACTTATTTCATTTTGAAAGGCTGTAGTGCGTCGGGAACGGAGGCGATAAACAAGGATCGGTTGCTTCAGATTCTCATAATAGAGCTCAATCCAAACGACAATTGCATACCGATGTACGAGGACGACGTCCTGAAGGAAATACATACTTCTGAGGTACCAGTGACCAGGACAGATCAATCAGGGGAGGGATTAAGGTTAGGTCTAGAGGAAAGGGAAATGGAGCACAGCACTCTATTCAAATAAAGGCAAAGTATGGCCAGTGCGATAATCAAAGAGCAACTAAGCCCACTTGAAAAGCTAGGATCTTGTAGTAAACAGGACTATGGAGAACAGCCGAGGGGTGAGTTGCCGGGACAAAGGCGAGACAGGCCCTTACCCACTCCGAGAAAGAGAGCTCGGCTGAGCACGAGGGGTTCGGTTTCAGAATCGGAGAGCGAACGTGCAGCGGCGGGGGGTCTATTAGCGGCCTCGAACATAACAGGGCGGCAGCCCAGATATTTACGATTTCCACAGTTAATACGACGACTTACACGACGCCGATAACGACCGCAGTCTTGAGGGAAGGAAACAGGTCAGGCGGTCAGCGTAGACAGATGCAATTCGCGAGCATAGATCCGACCGTTCAAAGGATTTCATTCGCGAACGTTAAAAGCGAACAGACCCTGAAGGCCTTGGCTTTTACAGTGGAACAAAATTTAGCTCAGAGACAGCCGATTCCATACGAGGTGTTGAATTGGGTAGCAAGCCAGTCCTGAACTGAGGGTTTGATACCAAAGGGGTTAGGGGAGGCATAGGGGTTAACGGTGGACAGTAGTTAGGTATCAGGAGTTAATCAGGCACTCATAGGGAGTCATCTAGGAGACTTAGGGGTTAATACGGCGTCCTTGGAAGTTAATCCGGCAACCGTAAAAACAAATCCGGCCTCCGCAAAAGTCAAGATAATTATTGACAAAGTTTATCAGACTTTTGTCAATGCTGGCAGGATTTCTCAAAAACCAAAAATCGTCACCCCAGGCACCGGCGTTAAGAGATCTACCCCAAATTTTTTAAGAACGAATAAGTTGCGTTGTAGCGAGTACTACACACCTAAGGTAGATCTATACATAGACCACCCAGTTTCGAAGGCCGAGTTGAGGAAGGATTACAGTTGTAAGGAGGAGCACAGGGAACACGCGTGGCTCGTTGAAGATCAATTACGAAAAGAGAGGGAAAGGCCGAAGGAGAGTCAGGAGCGACAGAAAAGAAAAGCGCATGGAAGAGCGATGGCCGAGTCAGAAATGAGAAGAAAGAAAAATAAAAAGAGACTTTAAGTAGAGAGGCAAATCAGGGAAGAGAAGAAAGTAAGAGCTGTAGCTGAGTTGGAGTAAAGGAGGCAAGAGAATAATAATCAGTTAGGACCTACTCGATTTCACGGTAAACCGGCCGAACGTTCTTGGAAGGGCCAACCAGAGTGCGAGAGGAGACGAATCAAGTGAAGATTCGAATGTTGATAGTCGGGCCCATCTGTCCTCACGAATAAAAGTAAACTCCCGGAGATCCGGACCAACATTTAAAGAGACGGGAGTAGGGAGAAATGACGCTAATGATATTGGCCACCGGGGTACTCAAGGTGGTGGTCGGAGTTCTCGTCACCCGGTATTTCCGACGTTTTCTGCAGGCCCGATCGTCTCGGAACAGGGACGTCGAAGTTTAGCAGACGAACGACACGAACTTAGACCATCAGATAATTCTAGTGTACGGAATGGTCGGTAGGGAGATTGTCATGGGCTGGCCAGAGATCCCAGGTCGTCAAGATCCTCAAGAGCTGGGGTATGAAATTTACCGGAGAGGACAAAGGGAAGGACGCGAAGGAATTTCTCGAACGGCTGGAAGATTGTTGAGCGAGTTCGGAATTAAGCAAATCTAAACTTTTGACGGCTCTGCCCAGCGTCTTGACCAAGGAACGATAATGACTGGAAAACCTCAAGGGGAATTAAAGGAAAAAAGTGCAGCTAGCCGGTGGGGCGAGGGGCTTAACGTCCGTCTGTGAAAGAGGACGGATAATTATACTTCTGCAGCTAAATGCTCCCAGAAAAGTCTCAATAAGTTGTTAAAAGAGTGGGACGATCGAGCTTACGGTAAGCAAAAAGGTAAGCCAGTCCATAGGCCAGTGGAGGAATACATGATGTTAAGCAAGATGCTTGACGTGTTGATTTTAAAGTGAGATAGCGAAGGGGAGCGGGAAAAGAGGACTTTGGTCTCGTGAAACGACCACGATCCTATATGGCCATCCCAGGAGGGCGAGTGGAAAAGAGAGAGAAAGGAGAGAAATAAGAAGGTGTGGTACATGAAAGAGATCTCGAATCAGGACCGGGATTACGACATTCTACGGGACGATTTCGAGAAAAAGAAAAGTTTCAAGCTAGAGGAATCAAGCTTTAGGGAGAAAATTCTGGAGCCCGACTCCAAAAATGTCAGGACTACAACGGAGTGGGAATTTGAGAAAAAGAAGCAGGACGTAAAGATCTTAACCTCTAAAAACAAGGGAGAAACCCAGAAAAGCGACGAAAAGGGTCTTCAGAACTTCTTCTCCATCACGTTTTAGAATAAGGAAGAGAAGGGGGTGGGAGATTTTCGAGAGGGGAGCCTATACGCAGTCTAGGAGGAAAAGGACGGAGCCTCAGGCAATAAGGTTAGGTTTTCGGATTTGGATAGTGACAATTTGGAATCTAGCGGAGAGATAGGAACCGGTCGTTTGTTCCGCACGGACGAGCCGTCCGTGCTGAAGCCGGACCCGGAGGGAGAAGGAGAGCAAGAACTGGGCGGACAGGAAATGAAACAGACCGGGATCAGTAGTGAGAAAAGGCCCTATCTCGTGGTAATCTTGGGTGGGCAGGAGTATAGCGCACTTTTAGATACAGGAGTACAGTCTTTACTTGTCAGGCCACAAGTGGCCAAGCGGTTTGCTGATTGGTTAAAGCTAACGAATGCCGCGATAGTGAGCGTAAACAGAACCTTGTCTAAAGTGCTAGGCCTTTTGAAAATCAGCTGCGAGATTGACGGCGATCTGCCTGTGGGTGGTATGGGGGAGTGAATACATGCCTGACACCATACTTCTTAAGTGTCTTCCTTATCAGCTGGTTGTCAAAGTCCTTACTGTTATCCGTAAGAAATAAATCTGGAGCCTCCCACCTAAATAATACTAACTCTTTAAACACGCGTGCTACCGATTTCCTGACCGCTTTACGTATGGATTTAAGCTCGATCCAGCGAGTAAAAAGGTCCTGAAATACTACTAAATATTTAAAAACAACTCTTGCTGGGTTTGAATTCCATTAAATCCGCGGCTACCACTGCATACGGCCTTTCCACGATTCGCTTTTCCATTAACCCCTTGGCTCCGGTTTGGGGTACATTGTACTTTTGGCACTCTTGGCAAGCCCTAATGAAATCGCTCGTCTTATGGTACATACCACGGCAATAATACTCCCGAGCGATGCTGTTGTAGGTCTTTGCTAATCCTAAATGATCACTTGAAGGGAGACAATGTGCGTCGCGTATTATCCGTTCCCTATGCTCGGCAGGAACTACCAACCTCCATTTTTCTTCGGAAAAAGAAATCGGATCTAGTAACGGGTCGTATCAGTACCTATATAATCTCCCCCCGTCCATTCGCCAGCCTTGAAACTTGTGTGAAGTTTTCTTGACTTCCTCCAATAAACGTAGATAGTCGGGGTCCGTTATTTCTTCGAAGGCCTCGACGGCTAATTTTTCCTCCTTATACAGACGAGATAATGCATCCGGTACATGGTTCAGTGCGCCCTTTCGATGAAATATCTTGAAATTCCATTGTTGCATATCAATGGCCCACCTCGCCAATCGACCAGTTGGCTCTATTAAATTTCGCAACCATTTTAGAGCGGCATGATCGGTAATGACCGTGAACTCATATCCTTCCAAGTATGGCCTTATCTTTTTAATGGCCCAGATAACGGCCAAACACTCTTTTTCCGTAGTGCTGTAATTCCTCTCGGCCTGATTAAGTACCCGACTCACGTATACTATGGTATGTTCTCCGTCATCTCCGGTCTGGGTTAACACCGCCCCTAGGGCGTAACTGTTCGCGTCCGTTTGTAAGACAAACGGTTTGGTAAAGCCCGGCCTTGCAAGCACCGGAGCCGTTGTGAGGGCCTTTTTCAATCCATCGAAAGTCTCTTGTTGTTCAGTTTTCCAAATCCACGCCTGTTTCCTTTGAAGTAAATTGACTAGAGGCACTTTGAATTCCGAATCATGTTCTATGAACCGCAAGTTGGTACTCATTATACCTAGAAAACGCCGTAACTGTTTGACGTTCTTAGGCTCTGGTCAATTCGGTATTGGTTCTACCTTTTCTTTGTTAGGACGTAATCCTTCGCTGTCCCGAATAGACCCCAAATATGTCAGCTGCGGCAGGCAAAACTCGCACATCCCTCTTTATCATCAGACCCGCTTCTACCAATCTATCCATCACTATTCTTACGTAATACTTATGTCTTTCGTAGGTATCCGTGGCACGATGATATCATCTAAGTATCCAAATACGTATGGTCGCGATTCTTCCCCAAACAGAATGTCGATCAGCCGTTGGAAAGTCATAGGAGCGTTACTTAGGCCAAATGGCATACGCACGTATTGCCATAATCTAGGCCCCTGAGCCGAGAACGCCGTAAAACGTCGACTTCCCCGAGTTGAAGGTACCTGATGATAAGCCTGTTTCAAATCTACATTCGACAAGTATTTCGCCTCCCTTAGTCGGTAAAGTATGGTATACATACTTAGCATCGGGTGTGCGTTGCGTTTGGTTACTTTGTTCTGGTCCCTTAAGTCGATGCAGAATCTGTAAGTCCTAACTGGATTCATGTGTAGCACGGGAGCCTGGCTATAATCACTAGCCGATCGATCGATAATTCCCTTTTTGAATAACCACTCTACCTCCTTCACGGCAATATCATGCATTTTTGGCGACATTCTCCGATAAGCGTGTCGAATCAGTTTGTCCACTGTCACCTCGATCGCGTGTTCAGTGAGTGACGTTGCTCCCAAGAGCTTATCAGCTACGTTTATAATATTCTTCACCAGCTGCTCTATTTCCTCTCAGTCCTCCGTAGAAATATCACTTATCCCCGCGCATTTAGCCAGCAACGTAGTTTCCGATGCCTCTCCCATGTTCTTGAATGACTGCCATTCAACCTCTAACACCCAGAATAGTTCTTGACTTAAACGTCAATCCATATCAAATGTGTCCTTAAAATTTCGGCGAAAAATGATATCCTGGTTAATGACGGTAACGGCTCTGACCTGGATCTCACGAGTCTAGCTGTCAATCTCGCTGCTGATTTTTAAAAGGCCCAGCACTTTGGACAAGGCTGCGTTTACGCTCACAATTGCAGCGTTTGTTGGTTTCAACCGATCTGCAAACCACTTGGCCACTTGTCGCCCGACGAGTGAAGACTGAGCTCCAGTATACAACAGTTTGCTATACTCCGGCCCACCTAAGATTACCGCGAGATAAAGCCTATTCTAACTACTAATCCCGGCAGTCTATTCCGTTTCCTATTCGCCCAGTTCTTGCTCTCCTTCTCCCTCTGGGTCCGGCTTGTGCTCGGACGGCTCGTCCGTGCATGCGTACAGGCTCCCCTTTAAAAATCGTTCACCCTCTTCTCATTGTTATCTCCAAAAGTGACGGAGAAGAAGTTATGAAGATCCTCCTCATAGATACTCTGGGGTTCTCCCTCGTTATTGATGGTTAAGATCGTTTCGTCTTTCTCCTCCTTCTCGACTATCCACTCCGATGTAGTCCTGACATTTTCGGAGTCCAGCTCCAGATTTTTTTCCCTTAAACCAGTATTCTCCAGCTTAAAACTTTTCTTTTTCTCGAAATCGTCCCGTAGAATGGCGTAATCCAGGACCCTACCCGAGATCTCTTTCGTGTACCACACTTTCTCATTTCTCTCCTTTTTTTTTTCCACTCGCCCTCCTAAGATTGCAATATAGAATCGTGGTCCTTCCACGAGACCAAAGACCCCTTTTCTCGTTCCCCTTCGCTATTTCCCTTCAAAAGCAACACGTCAATCATCTTGCTTAACTTTGCGTATTCCTCTTCTGGCCTATGGACTGGCTTACTTTTCTGTTTACCGTGAGTTCACTCGTCTCACTCTTTTTTCAACTTATCGAGACTTTTCTGAGTGTATTAAGCTGCTGTAGTGGCGTTATCCGTCCTCTTTCAAAGACGGACGATAAGTCCCTCGTCCCACCAACTAGCTTCACCTTTTTCCCCTAATTTCCCTTAAAGTTTTCCAGTCATTACCCTCGCCCTTCCGTCCGGCATTTGGCTCTCCCTCTTATCTATCTTTGTTCCTATCTTACTCCCGCTGTTCAGCCGCTGACCACGATCGATGCAAAAACTCTTTCCTTCCAACGCCTCCATGGGTCAAGACGCGGAGGTTGCAAAATCTAGCGAGTATAGTTCTAGCCCTCGCACGGTCCGTTTTCCAACGTTTTCCACCAGAATGCACACTTAGGACAAGAGGAGAAAACCACTCCCATGGTCCTACAAACCAGACAACTAGTTTTAGGTTTGGGCTTGGTTTCGGCCTGACTCCTTCGCAAAGGACAGTTTCGCGCAAGATGTCCTTTAGTACGGTACTCATAGCAAAGGGTCTCTGGGCACTTCAACGACCGATGACCAACGGCCCTACAGGTATAGTAGGTGGTTATGAATCTTCTTCCTCCCAAAACCCCTTCTCTGTTCGCGGTTACTTTGGGGATAGTCCCACTCTGGGCCTAATTCATTCCTAGGCAGGTAGGCCGTTTTCCCTGGATAACCTCTTCTCCAGGCATGGCTAAGATCTAATTATCTCCTGTATTTTGCTTTGCGGCTTGAGCCTCTTAAAACGGTGGTTTCATCTGAGCGAAACTCGAAATAATTTCCGGTGGTAACTCGAAGAACGGTGCTCCATTAACGTCCTTGGCCGTGGCCATCTTTAAATTATTAACTGGCTGAGTATCCTGTTTGTTCCCCCCTTTTCCCTCTGTTTAGATCTGACCCTTTGCTACTGGAAAACTGGGATTCTTTTCTTTTATCTCACTTAAATTCTTCGTAACTGCAACCTTAACCTTCACGACCGGGACTCCGGTAAATGGGAGCTGGTACGTGCATGTTGTCGGCCGGTGGTGGTAGCTCGCATCGGCTATACAATTCCCTTTGCCTTTCCCAACAAAAGCCGTAGGTCTCGATATCCTCCAAACTCATAACTAGCTTGTCTGCCATCGATCGACGGTATTCCAGCAACAAGTTCCGTCGTGCCAACTCTACTACTGATCTTTCAGGTGGTGGCACGGTGAAGCAAGATACAATATATCGGAACTTGGATAAAAACACCGTGACCTTCTCCGTCTTCGCTTGTGTACGTCGGCGAAGATCGTCCGAGAGGTCTTCCTCGTCGTATTCCTTGATGTATCGTCGATCAAAAATACTTAAAAACGAACCAACTCTCTAAATTACCTTTGATCGTTCTGTACTAACGACTAGCCTCCTTGGTCAAGACGCTGGGCAGAGCCTTCAAAAGCTCGGATTTGCTGAATTCTGAACTCGCTCGACAATCTTCCAGCTGTTCGAGGAATTCCTTCTTGTCCGTCCCTTTGTCTTTTCCGATAAATCTCATACCCCAGCTCTTAAGGAACTTGACGGCCTGGGATCTCTTGCCAGCACATGACTATCTCCATACCGACCATTCCGTACACTAGAATTATCCGAAGGTCAGAGTTCGTGTCGTTCGTCTGCTAAACTCTGACGTCTCTGTTCCGAGACGATCGGGTCTGCAGAAAACGTCGGAAATACCGGGCGACGAGAACTCCGACCATCACCTTGAGTTCCCCGGTGGCCAATGTCATCAGCGTCATTTCTCCATACTCCCGTCTCTTTAAATGTTAGTCCGGATCTCCGGGATTTTACTCTTTTTCGTGAGGACAGATAAGCCCGACTATCGACATTCAAATCTTCACTCGATTCGTCTCCTCTCGCACTCTTGTTGCCCCTCCCCCCCTCCTCCATAACGGTCTACCGGTCAACCGTGAAATCAAGTAGGTCCTAACAGATTTTTCTTCTCTCGCCATTTTCTCTCTAACTCAGCTATAGCCCTCACTCTCTTCTCTCCTCTGATTTGCCTCTCTAATTCAAGTCACTCTTTCTTCTTCTTTCTCCTTATTTCTGATTTGGCCATCACTCTTGCATGCGCTTCTCTTCTCTGTCGCTCCCGACTCTCCTTTGCCCTTTCCCTTTCTTTCCGTAACTAATCTTTAACGAGCCACGCGTGTTTACTGTGCTCCTCCTCACAACTGTAGTCCTCCCTCAACTCGGCCTCCGAAACTGGGTGGTCTATGTATAGGTCTACCTTAGGTGTGTAGTACTCGCTACAACGCGACTTACCCGTTCTTAAAAAATTTGGGGTAGATCTTTTAAGGTCGGCGCCTGGGGTGACGATTTTTGGTTTTTGAGAAATCCTGCCAGCATTGAAAAAAGTCTGATAAACTTTGTCAATAATTATCTTGACTCTTGCAGAGGCCAGATTTATTTTTACGGTTGCCGGATTCACTTCCAGGGATGCCGTATTAACCCCTAAGACTCCCAGATTACTCCCTATAAGTGCCTGATTAACTTTTGATTCCTAACTACTGTCCACCGTAAACCCCTATGCCTCCCTTAACCCCTTCGGTATCAAACACTCAGTTCAGGACTGGCTCGCTATCCAATTCAACACCTCGTATGGAATCGGCTGTCCCTGAGCTAAATTTTGTTCCACTGTAAAAGCCAAGGCCTTTAAGGTCTGTTCGCTTTTAACGTTCGCGAATGAAATCCTTTGAACGGTTGGATCTATGCTCGCAAATCGCATCTGTCTACGCTGACCGCCTGGCCTGTTTCCTCCCCTCAAGACTGCGGTCGTTATCGGCGTCATGTAAGTCGTCGTATTAACTGTGGAAATCGTACATATCAGGGCCGCCGCACTGTTATGTTCGAGGCCGGTAATAGACCCCCCGCCGCTGCGTGTTAGCCCTCCGATTCTTAGACCGAACCCTCCGTGCTCAGCCGAGTTTTCTGTCTCGGAGTGGGTAAGGGCCTGTCTCGCCTTTGTCCCGGCGACTCACCCCTCGGCTGTTCTCCATAGTCCCGTTAACTACCAGATCCTAGCTTTTCTAGTGGGCTCAGTTGCTCTTCGATTATCGCACTGGCTATACTTCGCCTTTATTTGAACGGAGTGCTGTGCTCCATTTCTTTTTCCTCTAGACCTAACATTAATCCCTCCCCTGATTGATCCGTCCTGGGCACTGGTACCTCTGAAGTATGTACTTCCTTCAGGACGTCGTCCTCGTACATCGGTATGCGATTGTCGTTTCGATTGAGCTCTATTATGAGAATCTAAAGCATTTGATCCTTGTTCATCGCCTCCGTTCCCGACGCACTACAGCCTTTCAGAATGAAATAAGTAGCTACCACGGCTGGAGTGATCCTATTTACCCCCTGTTTGAGAGCTCGTAGCTTACGCGTGCTTATTACATTCTGCATCACCTCTTGATGCGAAATCATGACCCCGTTGTATTATATATATCTATATATTTTTTTTTTTTACTTATTAGCCTGGCCTACCTAACCAACAATCACTGTTTGTGATTTTCCAACTATATCCTATCCCGGTCACCGACGGTCTCTTATTTTTGAAATGTATGCACTGAGCGATATAGAAAACCGCAAGTGGCACACTAACCCGGCCGTCTAAATATTCGTTGTCTTATTTATACAGATAAAAATTGAATGATAAATATGATTCTATACGATCATTATTTTTTTTTGTATTATTATTATTTCTACATATAAATTATTTTATGATTAATTTTTTTATATCGGCAAAGTTTCTATTAGATTTTTTTTCTCACGACACTTATACTCACTTATTCTATTAACTTTTAAAAAAAACCTATCACCTAAATACTTTCCTAATCCTACAGCAGAGTTACCCACTACAGAGATGCCATTGTAAACGAAGTGTGTGTCAGCCAGAGAGCAGCCGTCCCGACAACCTTATACAAACTCACTCGTACGTTTTACCTTACTTTACCATATCCCGTCCTACTGGGCTTCTCTCCTCCGGGAGGTCTGCTGTAGTTACCTGGCTTGGGAAAGCCAGGTAATCTCTGAAAGGGGAAACTAATCTACCCTAATTAAAACCTTGAACACAACGATAACACTTCACCGGTGTCCAGCACCGTTTATTCGGCCAGAATTACAACGTTCACTTTACAACCGCGACACCAATAACATTCGTGGGCCTTGGTTTTACCCGATAGTATTATACCTGTATAAGACGTAACTACCGGTATGCGTATCTATCGGCAGGCACGTCCTGCCCGGCCGTGACTCCATGATTCGCTCGGGAAATCACCATTCCCCTTGTCCGTCCGACCGAGTAAAACGCGGTAATTTCACGGCCGTATTGCTCGGCATATTGACGCTGCTCGCACTCTTGTACGGGAAACCCGTGAGCCAGCGTGTCATCGAAAGAAAACAAAACCCGTGCGCGACGCACACAAGATGGCCCCTGAAACAGCTGACGCTCGTCCGCTACCCGTACGGTTTTATTTTTCCCTCACGCACACACACAGACGTAACTCCAGAATCTTACGCTTTCCAATGATCCTGTAGAATTATTTTCCCGTCGGCACTCGGGATTTGGCCGGCACTCTAACCACCGATATCACCTCGTTGCCTCTATCTCTCTCCTTGTACTGCTCATTGGGACCTCTTACAGCTGTAGTCTCCCGGCGCGCACGCTCCGCCTCGACCCGGTAGTACCGGCTCCGCTGCGTGGCTGCACGGCCCGTTGCGTCCTCTTGTCTTCATCGAGGAGGATTCTTAACCAATTAAAGATTGGGCGTGTTAGGTGGTTGATAAGACGCACAAACACAAAATATTCTTAGCAGCAGCCCGCATCCAAAAGAAAGGGGTTGAGTGAGTGAATCAATATAATAGAAACCATATATGATGAAAGGATCAGATTGAAGATAAAGTTCTGGTTATAGCGAATAATCTTTCGATAGCTGCGGCTGGTATTACAGCGAAATTTTTGCACCTATATCAGGGTCCCTTCATCGTCACTTGTCACATTAACGAAGCGACCTATGAAACTACAGAGCCAGATACTTTGACTGTCCGTGGAATTCTTCACAGGTCAGAGCTGAGGCCGTATCAAGCGAAAGATAGGGGGCATCGACGGAGACGGCATCGATTGAATCGTAAGAATCGGCGAATGACGATCCAAATGAGGCAGATTGAAGTAAAACTTCGATGCCTGCGAGCCAAGCTTGAAGAGGCGAAAGCTCAACAGGGTGTCAATAATGAGTTTGATCACTGTCGCTTAACCCACTAAATCGTTTTCGTCATCGTAATCTTTACTATCAGTGCTATTGTAGTCGTCATCCTCATCATTACCATCATCGTAATTTCCATTATCATTAGAGATGTCATTTTTTTAATCATAGTTTTTACTGCGATTATTATTGTCATGGAAACTCTTAACATTATTTCTATCGATATCGAAATTCTACCATTAATATCAATATCATCATTAACTTTATTCTTATGTACATTATTATCATCATCATCATCATTATTGTCAAAATTATTATTTTTATTATCAGTGCCACAATTTTTGTCATCGTCATCGTCAATAATATTGTTATTGTCATCATAATTGTCATTGTCATTGTCGCCATTATGATTAATATTTTATGAGCATCATCATTATCATCATAATCATTAATATTACAATCATCGTCGTAATCATTATTATTATCATTATGATCATCATTACAATCCTTATTATGATCTTTATCGTTAAATTAATCGTTATCGTAATACAATTGTTCATCATTCTCATCATCATTACCCTTATCGTCATTATAATAATCTTTATTGTCATCGACATTATAATTATGATCGTCGTTGTCATTACTAATATCATCTGATCCATCTTTATCATTATTATTATTAACATTATTATTTTCGTCATAATTATCCTCGACAGTATCATCATCATGACTTATATTATCTTTATTATTGTCATCATGATTATATTCTTTGCCATTAACAATATCATTATTTTCATCAAAATTAACACCATCATTATTTTTATCGTCATTATCATTGTCATCATCATCATCGTCATTGTCCATTTTTGCATCAATTTATCATCATAATCGTCATTATCATTTTCATAATATATATCATCATCAACGTTATCGTCATCATCGTCTTTTCTGTCATTGTTATTGTCATCGGTATATTCACCTTCATCGTTAATATTATTATCAGTGTCATCATCATATCTAGACTTATATTAATTAGTATCATAATCATCTGCACAGTTGTTTTAATCGATATCGTTCTTTCTATATATTAATTATCGTCATCATCACTCAGTAACTTTTCATGACATTTTCCCTATCCTCGTCATTGAAATGATCATCTTCATCTATATCATCTTTATAATGAATATATTTACTATTGTCCACTTTTTCGTAATTATTATTGCTATCGTTATTTTAATATTTATTATATTTATCGTCATTGTTATCTTGATAGAAATCGTCGTCATTATCTTTACAATATGAATATCATTATGATAATCATCTTTATAACTATTGGCTTTATCATAATTATCATCAGCATTATCATTATCATCATCATCATCATCATGATCAGTATCATCTCCATCATAACTGTCTTATCATTGTCATCATTATGGTCATCGATATTAATGTAATTATCATCTTTATTATCATCGTCAGAATTAACAACATTATTATCATCATTTTCATTATTATCATAATCATCATTGTCATCTTTATCATTATTATCGTCCTCACCATGGTCGTCAAAGTCATCGTTATTGTCGATATTATTGTCTTCATTCTAATCATTATCTTATTCAACATCATTATCATATAATTATTATCAAAAACATTATAACTATCATTATCATTATCATAATCATTATCGTCATCATAATTTTTATGGTCATCGTCATTATTATCATCGTTGTCATTGTCGTAACAATCATCAGCAACATTATCATTATCATGAACATCATCGTCGTCGTCATCATTTTTATCATTGTTATAGTCATCGTCATCGTAATCATCATCATTGTTGTCATTTTTATCATCATAGTTATGGTTTTTGACTTCGTCATCGTCATCATCATTGTAGTCATTATAATCGTTATCGTTAAGCACATTATCATTTTTATCATCATCATCGTTATTATCATCGTTACTATCATCATAACTATTATCGTCATTATAATTATCACAATCGTCGACGTCATTAAAATCAACAGTATCATTATCGTTGTCGTCATTATCATCAACATTATGGTTATCGCTTATATTAGTATTACTGTTACTGTTAATATCATGAGTATTATCATCAAGCTTATCATCATGATAATTACTAATAATCGTCGTTGTCATTATAATCATCATTATCATTATTATTATAATAATTATTATCATAATTATCTTTGTCTTCGTCTTTTTCTCTGACAATTTCCTTATCATCATGATCGTCTATGTCACCATGATCATTGTTATTATCATCGTCATTATCATTTATCTCGACATAATCGTTTTTTTTTATCTACTTTTTCTATGCCATTATCGTTATCATAATTATCGTCATCGTCATCGCTCTTATTTTTGTTATCGTTATTGTCAGCATAACCGTCATCATCATCGAAATTAAGATTGTTACTGTCATAATTACTATCATTTTTGGTATCTGCATCATCAGCTTCATCATTATTATCCTTCACATTATCATGATTAAAATCATTATATTTATTATAGTCATTATTATTATCACCATTAGCATCTCTAACATAATTTCTATCGGCATTTTTATCATTTTTGTCACCATGATCAGTATTACTACTATCGTTGTCCTCGTTATCAATATTATCATCATAATCATTATCGTTATTATCGTGATAATGATAATGAAGATACTAATGATGATAAAAACAATAATTATAATGCTAATGATGAAAACGATGGTGATAATATAAATGTTAGAGATGATGATATTGATAATAATGATGATGGTAGTGATGATGATAATATTTATAGTGATGATAATGCTAAAAATAATGATGCTATTCATATGAATGATGATCAGTGTATAATAATAAAAATTGTCATGATGATAATAATGTTCAGGACGATGATGATGATGATTATCATTATAATGACAGTAATTACAGTGATAATGATAGTCATAATGCGAATAATGAAGATAAAATTGATGATCAAGATCATAATGATTTATTCATCATTAATCATTATCAGGATCATGAAGATAATAAGAATCATGATGAGGAAGATAATGATGATGACAATGATGATAATTATGAGGGAAAAAATTATTATGGTTATGATGATGATAAAAAAGATAGGATTGATGATGTTAAAGATGATAATTATGATGTTAATAAAGATTATTACAATCATGATAAGAATTCTGATGATAACAATATGATGTTGATGATAACCATGATAAAAATAATGATGTTAATGATGATTATTCTGATTATAAATATGTAAAAGATCATAATCATTACGTTGATAATGATATAAATCATGATAAGGATGATAAGGATGATGATTATAGGGATTATTATCATGATATACATGATAAAAATTATAAAGATGAGGATATTAAAGATGATTTTGATGATAACGCTGACGATGACAATGTCGCTTATGCTTATTATGACTATATAAACGATAATGATGACCACGGCTAAGGTAATAATTATATCATTATTCGCATCACTATAATTATAATTGTCATCCTTATTATTATTATTATTATCATCATCAGCATTATCATTTTAATCATTAAAAACATTATAATTATCATTATTATTATCTCTATCATCATCTTTAGCATATTTTTCATCGTCATCATCATCATCTTGGTTTTTATGATCAGAACTACGATTTTCACTTGTATCTTCATAGTTACCATCATCTTTTGTACTTTTCTTATCATTATTTCAATCATTATAGTCGACATTATTATAATATATATTATTTTCATCAATATATCTATTAAAATCATAAAAAAAAATTTTTCCTGGCGTTTTCGTAATTGTAATCCATCTTTTTTTATCATGTATCGCATCATCTTTGCTGTCATTGTCATCGTTATTATCATTATCGTCGTCAATATTATGATATTTGTAACTATTGTCATCGTCATCGTTATCGTCATCTTTATATCACCATTATCATCATCATTATCGTTGTCATCATAGTACCTATCATTATCACAATTATCATTATAATCGTAATCAATGTCGTTTTCGTGATCAGCATCATCAATATCGTGATAGACGCCATACTTATCATGATCGTTATCGTCACTAATTTTATCATTAAAATCGTCATAGTCATC
This sequence comes from Copidosoma aretas, assembly GCA_030522625.1. Lineage (NCBI taxonomy): Eukaryota > Metazoa > Arthropoda > Insecta > Hymenoptera > Encyrtidae > Copidosoma > Copidosoma aretas. The sequence goes on along the minus strand of JAPYYV010000138.1, from coordinate 83,517 downwards.
GTCAACATAATCATTTTTCGTATCTTGATCATTATAGTTATTGTTTTCGACTTTATTATCTTTATCATGATAATTAGCATCGTCAGCGTCATATTCATCACGCCATCATCATTGTCATCCTCATTTTTGTCATGATAGTCGTTATCAGCATCCACTTTATCCAAGTTATAGTTAATATCATCGTCATCTTTATCATCATATTAATCTTTATAAGAATTATGATTATCACTACACCGATTTTTATAATAATCATATTACCTGTGGTCAGCGTTATCGTGACTGTTGACATAAGTACCATTGTAAAAATCGTCATTATTCATATCATTATATCAGTTTCATCGTCATTGTCATGATATCTCTTATTATCTCATGATTTTAGATGATCATCATCATGAAAATCATATTAAACATTATTAATCTCATAATTTTAATCTTATTATCATGATTATCCTGTAGATCATCAACATTATGATTTTTCTCGTTATTATTATTCTTATCATTATCATCATAAAAGTAATGATCATCATCATTATTATCATTGCCATTATCATTATCATTAACATTTACCATCAATTCTTTATTGATCATTATCATCCTTTTCATCATCTTCTCCATCACTTTTATCATCGTTATCATAATAAGCATCAATTTTATCATCCACCTCATTACTATCCACATTATTATCAGCATCATCATTCTCATGATAATAATTATCTCTACGATCATCAACATCAATTTTTTTCATTATTATCATCATTCTTATTGTATTCATCATTATCATTATCAACGGCATCATCTTCATCAGTTTAATCATTATTATTATCATTATTATTTTTATAATAATTATTATTTTTGTCATCATCTTCGTCATCTTCATGATTATCATTATCATCGTCATTATCATCATTAATATCATCATTATCAGTATAATAATCATCATCAACTTTATCGTAATTATTAACATTACGATCATTAATATCATACTCTTCATCTTTATCGTAATTATCAATGTCAATAACATCATCGTCTTTATTAGAATTTTTTTCATCATCAGCACTATCATCAGTAATATTATCATTTTTATGATCATTATTATCATTTTCATGAACGCTAATATCATTATCATCGTTATCATCATTATTACCCTCACAATACTTATCATCACTATTAATATCATTCTTATTGTCACTATAAACATTATCATTTTTATCATCATTATTACTATCTCGAACATTATTATAGCTATCATTATCATCATTTTTCTCATCATTATCATTATCATCGACATCATCGTCTTCATCATCATTGCCATTCTCATCATCATTATTATCATCATTATCATCAGTAAATTTATTTTCTTATACAGTAAACAAAACAATACTTTATACAGTATTTTTATTTTTACTATATTTAATTCTTTAATTAGTACAATATTTACCCTTTAACGAGTGACAATAAAAGATCAGTCAGTAGATAAGACTATGTAGAATAATATAAAAATCTTGCATTAGGTAATGGTTCATAATTGTAATGCTTCTTCTATAGGCCAGAAGCATTGCTGATAAAAAAGGATATCGAGAGATGAACATAAAAAAACTTCTGGAAAGGTCGTTTAAGGGAAACTGAAGACAACAGCTCGCCAGCAGAGAACTATTTGATGTAATAAGTCCTCGGTGCGCCACGCCGCACTATGTTTGAAAAATCGAAAATCCATGGAATATTTTTCGAAATTAAATATCTCATTATGGAATGTACTTAAAGAAATGCATTTTTTTCAATTTTGTAGATTATTGCATACCAAACATAGGAACGAAAGAGTTAAGTTGAATAAATAGCAATATATTCTTGCGACAATTGTAGACACTGTACTTTTTTAAACAACACTTTAAACGTAGTAAAATACCATTACTAATTGGTTTTAATTGGCTTAAAAAGCAGATAAAATCTAATTTTATCGGAAAATGTGATGTTGCTTACACTCTATCATTAAAATTATTATTTTTTATTATTTTTTTATAATATTACAAATAATTATTAGGCTTAGTCTCGTCATTCTCCGGTAGTTGCAGGGAATTTTTGCTATTGATTTAAGGTTCTTTTTCTTACATTTAATTAGGCAAAACTATTTTACACACCTTGCGTTTTAACGCGTTACAACACAGTACAGCTGGTGTTATAATATATCCAATGTTTCGGCCACCACCTAATCGCGGGGAATATATTTCTTCAGAACCCCCTCGATGTGGGTATCAAAGATAAGGGCGTGTCTAGTGGAATATGCACAATTATAACTATATGAGATCAATGCATATTGAAAATAGCAAAGTATCTTTTTCTCTAGAACTCCCTTGACGTAGGTGTTGAATAAAAGAGTGTAAATAGTGGAATAGATTACGTGATATAAGATCAATGATTATCTAAAATGGCAGCCAATATACAATAGTGCCGTGTCTATTTCTCTGGAACCTCTTGACATGGGTGTCAAATGAAATGTTGTGACTAGTGAAATACACTGAGTGGTATAAAGTCGAGAAAAATCAATTTTAGCGGCCACTAAGAAATGGCAAAGAATCATTTTTTATAAAATTCCATTTGCTTTGGTAGTTAATAAAATAAAATGATATTCAGAATACGTATTTTTTATTAGGGCTGATAAAAAATTAAATATAATGGCTAAAACAAAATGACGCATTGCTGTTTTCTGTAAAACTTATGGTTCAGCTTAATATATTTTACAAGATTATTTAAAATCAAATATTGTTGTCAATATGAAATATCAGATCATTCTCTTCTCCATAAATTCCTTGACACGGGCATTCATTCACAAGGAGTTACGGGAAAAGTGTTGTAAGCAGTAAGAGGATATTAGAAATCCATGATAAATAGATAAATAATGTAATGTCTTATAGTAAGAGAATGACGTCACTTACGCAGGCTTATACATACACATTTACACCAATAGTACTGTTTACTCACTAGGAATTACTCAAATTTGATTGCAGCAAATTTGTATTATCTGTAGGCCTCTACAAAGTATTTTAAAAGCACATTTATTGCAATATACAAGAAACCAATCTTTATAGGGTAGCAAGAATTAGCTGACAGTAAAGTATATCTACTATAATGACCATATTTATTAATTTTTCTGTTAAATAGCAAGTAGTAAAACAAAATAATATTCATGATTGAGAGTTTTTCGATAATTTAGCCTGAATCGCAAAGAAAATAATGCGATTTTTAAAAAAAATGCTTCTCCAAAGCATTAACTAATAAGTTAATAGACATTACCATGCAGTAAATTTAGTGATTTTGATGAATCTTGCAACATACATTTTTCGAAACATTGACGAAAGACATAATTTTTAAAAAATGAAAAAGAATACTATAACTCAAATAAAAAATGTATCTCATGTGAATGTGTTCTTTTTATATAATACCTATATTTTGGGGGTTTTAGCGAAAATCAGTCCACAAATATGCGTTTGTACAGTGGCAAACATGAAAAGTTCTAATTCTAGTTATATTAGTTACTTAATCGTACTACACATACCATATTATATAGTACCCATGTCAAGGATTTTTTAAGGAACAAAATAGTCCATTATTAAGAGTAACATACTATATTTTATTTGAGTATCGCGTTACTAGAAATATTTTATTCTAAAAGTTATGTTATTGTACTAAATTTCCAAACGAAGGAAAATATAGAGAAAAATATACTACCGTGTTTTGTGTTGGTCACCATATTTACTTGCTTAACAGCATGACTGAAACTTAAAGCTGTAAAAACCCTGGGTGTGGAAAAAATTCAACCCTAATTAAATATGAGGAAAAGATATAAAACTTATTCGCAAGATTACCTCGCAACTAATGAAGAAAGAGGACACCACGTTAAACAATTATTGGTTAGTTAAAAAAAACCGTGTAAACAAATTAGTCGTTATGTCATTTTTGATGAGACGAGTTTTATATGGCCTTTGAAGCCTATTAGAACAAATTAGTGACAGTATTTTACTATGATTGGATGGTTTTAAAAAAAGTTGTAGTTGTAAATTTTGTCTAAGGCTATGTCTTTATTGATTAAACTTAACTCTATTTTTTCTGTGTTTAAGATAAAATCATTAACGAATTGGAAATTGTATTTATATATCTACTTCTATTATAGAGATATATGATATTATTGTATACATAATAAAGGCATTAAAAACAACAATCAAACTTATTTTATGATAATGTCAAAATGTATGCAGTGACTGTTTTTTAATAAAGTTTCTTGTTTTTTACATGTGTGATGTGCTGATAACTTAATACTTTTAAACAATTTTCTACGTCATATTAGGAGTTAAATTGTGCTTGGTATGAGAAAAAGAATATAATACTTCAATTGATTAATCAAAATCGTAAAGTTAAAACTTTTGCAAAACAAGTTATGATGTAATGTTTGATTCAAATAATATAATTATATACAAACAAGATTATTTAAAAACTTATTCTTTTAATTATTGTTCCAGGAAGAATGTAGGAATTTCAGTAAAATTAAAATATTGGTATTATAAGCATCAAAATTTTAATAGAATATAGTTCTATTGTCTGATAGATACATGTCTATACAAAAAAACTGGCATTATAAGGAAGATCAAAGATTCTAATTATTTGATTCTTTCATTTGCCCTGCATACCATTTCATATTACCAATTTTGATATTTTATGATCTAAGAATGGTTTATTAAGAAGTTTGACTTTAGAAAATTATATGAGAACAAAAGATTGCAGCTAACAAATTACACATTGAATATTTCCATAATTTTCTTGAATTACACTATCTGAAATCATTCAAGTAGTAAAACAGGATTAACAAAAATAAATTGGAACAGTAAGCCCAAAAGATTTAAATTATCAACAGTTCTTTTTTAATTTAAAATACTAACTCGTGCAATATTGCAAAATTTTTCTATAAAAAATTGTTCTTAACTTAAAAAAGTATCCATACTTAGTATTTTTATATTTGCTAAGGTTTGTTATTGCATCATCTCTTGATATTTTGCATTTTGTGTTAATATTCTAAAACAGTAGGCGTAAAAATTTGTATTCATTTAATTTTTTATGAATCGAGATTAAGTCATAGATACTTATTTTAAAACATCGCTTAAAAATCAAGTGGTTATTTGAAACTAGACATTGAGTCGTGGGGGTTGGCACCAGGAGTGCGTGGGGAAGGTCACAAGTATATATCTTGCTACAATCTAAAGTAAATTTGTGTTGAGCCAAAGCAATAGCATTTGTTACTATCCTACGTCTCGTCGACTCATATCCATAGTTTGTAGTAAAATGGGGTTCAACGTTGCTTGTTTTTTTGGAAATTCGAGAGTACAAATGATCCCTATACCTCCTACTGCGCACGCCTAACTGTTTTATAAGACGTACCTCTTTCTGTAAATGAAATATCATAAAAAGAAATTGTCTGATTTGAATATTTACTTTCAACAGACAGGTCAAGGACTGTAGTTTTTTTAAGAAAATGGCCTAAACACTCGCTATTATAGCAGAAGATGGCAGAATTGTTCAAAACTAACATAAAACGATATTGTTTTAATTAAAAAAAAATCACGTGCTATTATACTGAATAATCTCGTTAAAATATGCATCCGTAAATTCTAGGAAATACTTGTCATAAGTGTACCCTTTTAATTCCCAAAGACAAGATCGTGGATTTAAAATGACTCATACAATAAAAATTTTTTTGCGCAATGTCTCCAAATAAAAAAAAAAGATAACTACCTAAGATTTGGTTCCGTATAGCATCTAAAGCAGATATAATCAGAACATTAGTGGCATAACCAGTGGCTGATAGTATCAAAGGTAATGAATAACCATAAACTAACTTCTGAACAATACTTATTTTCAGCAAATATAGAATCTTGGGTATAAATCCTCGTATCCCAATTTTTTTATAGGTTATTTAATGTTGGTAAAATTAAGATCATGCGAATTACAGTTTAAACACTGGTTATCGTATCAGAAGGTTCCAAAATAGTCCTAAACTATCGTAGAGAATAATATTATTGTATTAATAGTTAAAACTTCATATTGCTGCTATAAAATTCAAGGAAAATAGGCATGTATAACTCTTAGCAATGCCTGTTATAAGATTAACCGTTGTAGTTTAGAAATAAAATAAACGGATTAACGATGAAAAAAAATAGAGATATTTTTGCGTGATTCTAATTAAATCAACTTAAATCGATACATACTTTTTGATTTGATTCTGCATGATATCAGAGGTTGTTTTATTATAAAAGTTATTGGGACCGATTGCAAACAATAATGTTAGAGTGAAAAAATAAGGGGAGACTAACCTTAAAAGTCAGAGTATTACACGTAAAGTCTAACAATGCTGACTGAACAATATCACACTATTTAATAATAAAATTAAAACTATGAAAGATGCTTAGTAAATAAACAATGTCCGTACAGGATCTTAATTTATATTTTTTAATCTATGTGTACTTTTATATGTATTTCAACGCGATGATTAACTACTACCGTGAACATAAAAATCTTAAAACAAGGGAAAAATTGAAGGAATTATGTGACCTGTCACATGATTATTAACATTATTATTTTAAATCGAGAAAAACTCCCGTACTTGAATTGTTCGTCAAATTTACCAAATATCAATATATAGCCCACTGATACTATACTTGATGTTTTTGACCAGTATCATTCTAAACGTATGTGTGTGTGCATGTATATTGTAACTAAACATGCATACGTGTTAAATTTCTACACAGCAAGTCTAGCCTCTGCTGAATTTCATACTTTGACCCTTAAGTATGAAGCGAGGAGTATATGAAAAAAACTACCGGAAAAAAAGGAAAAAGAAGGAGGGAAATCATTTTGTCTTTGATCGCTAGCTAGGACTGGACAGTGTGGCACGCTAGCATTCTGGTTACATACGATTTCGACTAATAGTTGATTACGCGTATTAACCAAAAGGGCAAGATAGATGTACTGTGTCAGGGATTACCCTTTTTCATCGCAAGCCAGAATTTAATTTCAAATTTAACTTAACTCCTGTACTTCACTAGCTCGTAAAATTCAACATATTCAAACATATGAAACGCCGATACTGTAGTTAAATTGTTTGAATAGATCTTCTTAGCATATGTATGTGTGTGTGTAACTATATTGCACCAACACATACATAGGTGCTACGTCCCTACCAAGCAAGTCCAAGCTCTGGAAAAATTCCTACTTGGCACCATAACTATTAAGTGTATAATATATGGAAAAAATAATCCAAAAGATGTGGTGAAAAAAAAAAAAAATCGTTTGGTCCTCGATCGCTAGCAAAGACTCGTCAGTTAAGTAGAATAGCCATCAAGCCACATAGGAACACAATTTATACTCGCACTTATACTCGTATCAAAAAAGCAGGCAAGATTAATATAGTGTATCACGATTAAGCAGTTTTCTAGGTAAATACCAAGATAGAGTTTTAAAATGAACAATACTCCCGTTCTATACTTGTATCTTGAATTCAGCATCTACAAAAATAAAGTCCAGCTTCGTTGTTCTATATATTTAAATATGTTAAATTTTCCGAAACAGTTATATACGCAAGTTAAGAAGAATTAAAGGCTATAATCTAGCATGCGATTAAAAAAGCCAGTTCTCGGCAAAATGTGTCAATATCACCCTCTTGGTTTGAACGCGTATCAGTACAGGTTAAACTTGTATGGAGCTTGATCTAGAATTAAACACTGACAAGTACCAGTAAGCAGTCCAGGACAAAACATTTTCCCTATTTCCTCTTTGATTATTTTAAAATTATTTCTTATGTACTCCGCACTTTCTAGTAAAGACCCAGAGTTGTATAAGCATAAATATCGTTATATGTAGAGTTGAAAACATCGTAATCGACATCGGCATTGCTTTTGTCATCAGTATAAACATTATCATCATTATTATCCACATCATCATTTTCATTATCATCGTCATCGACATCATAACCATCATCATCATTATCATCATCAAATCATATACTGTCATCATTATTACCTTTGCCATTATAATCATCATTATAAACACTGTCAGTATCATCATCAGTGTAGTGATTATCAGCGTTGTTGACATCGTTACTATCATCATCAGTAGTATCATTAAAACCATCATCATTATCTTAAACCATATCATTATCATTATCATCATCATTATCAAAATCAACATCGCCATCTTTCTCACTAACGTCATCATGATAATTATTATCATCACTATCGTAATCGACATCAGGGCCATCAACGACTTTATCTTTACCTACGTCATCATTATCATTATAATCATAATCATAATCCTGATTACTATCATTATTTTTACTATCGTCATTTTTATCATTATCATTTACATACTTTTTATCATAATCTACATCCTTAGTGTCGACGTCATCACCTCGATTAACATCATCTAAATCGATATCTTGATAATCATTATCGTCAACGTAATCTTTACTATCAGTGCTATTGTAGTCGTCATCATCATTATTACCATCATCGTAATTTCCATTATCATTAGAGGTGTCATTTTGTTAATTATAGTTTTAACTGCCATTATTATTGTCATTGAAATTCGTAAAATTATTTCCATCGTTATCGATATTTTACCATTGAAATCAATATCATTATCAACTTTATCTCATGTACATTATTATCATCATAATCATCATCATCATGATTGTCAAAATCATTATCGTTATTATCAGTGCCATAATTTTTGTCATCGTCATCGTCATGATTATAGTTATCGTCATCATAATTGTCATTGTCATTGCCGCCATTATGATTAATATCTTTATGAGCATCATCATTATCATCATAATCATTAATATTACCATCATCATCGTAATCATTATCATTATCATTATGATCATCATTACATTCCTTATAATAATCGTTATCGTTATATTAATCGTTATCGCGATATAATTGTTCATCATTTTTATCATCATTAGTCTTATCGTCATCATAATAATCTTTATTGTCATCGTCATTATAATTATGATCATCGTTTTCATTACTAATATTATCAGATCTATCTTCATTATCATTATTATTAACATTATTATTTTTGTCATAATTATCATCGACATTATTATCATCATCATGACTAATATCATCTTTATTATTATTATCATAATTATATTCATTGCCATTCACAATATCATTATTATCATCATAATAACCACCATCATTATTTGTATCGTCATTATCATTGTCATCATCATCATCGTCATTGTCCATTTTTACGTCAATTCATCATCATCATCGTCATTATCATTTTTATTCTGAGTATCATCATCATCGTTATCGTCATCATCGTCTTTTCTGTTTTTTTTTTCATCGGTATTTTTATCATCATCGCCAATATCATTATCAGTGTCATCATCATATCTACACTTATAATACTTAGTATAATATTTATCTGCACAGTTGTTATAATCGATATCGTTATTTCTATATATTAATTATAGTCATCATCAATCAGTAACTTTTCATGTTATTTTCCTTGTCCTCGTCATTGAAATGATCATCTTTATCTATATCATCTATGTAATAAATATATTCACTATCGACCACTTTAGCGTAATTATTATCGCTATCGTTATTTTAATATAATTATATTTATCGTCATTGTTACCTTAATAGAAATCGTCGTGATTATCTTTACAAAATCAATATCATTATGATAATCATCTTTATAACTATTAGCTTAATTATGATTATCATCACCATTATCATTATCATCATCATTATCATGATAAGTATCATGTCCATCATAACCGTTATTATCATTGTCATCATAATGGTGATCGTTATTAATGTAATCTTTATCTTTATTATCATCATCAGAATTACCAACATTATCATCATCATTATCATCATTATTATAATCATCATTGTTATCTTCATCATTATTATCTTCGTCACCATGGTCGTCAGGGTCATCGTTATTGTCGATTTTATTGTCTTCGTTCTGATCATTATTTTATTCAACATCATTATCATATGATTATTATCAAAAACATTATAACTATCATTATCATTATCATAATCATTATCTTCATCATAATTGTTATGGTCATCGTCATTATTATCATCGTTGTCAATGTCATAGCAATCATCAGCATCATCATCATTATCATTAACATCATCGTCGTCGTCATCATTTTTATCATTGTTATAGTCATCGTCATCATAATCATCATTATTGTTGTCAATTTTATCATTATAGTTATGGTTTTTGACTTCGTCATCCTCATCATCATTGTAGTCATCATAATCGTTATCGTTATATACATTATCATTTTCATCATCATCATCGTTATTATCATCGTTATTATCATCATGACTATTAACATGATTATAATTATTATCATCGGCGACGTCATTAAGATCAACATTATCATTACCATTATCGTTATTCTTATCAACATTATGGTTATCGCTCATATAAGTATTATGGTTACTGTTAATAATATCCGTATCATCATCAAGCTTATCATTATGATAATTACTAATCATCGTCGTTGTCATTATCATCACCATTATAATTATTATTATAATAATTATAATCATAATCATCTTTGTCTCCGTCTCTTTTTTGACAATTGTCTTATCATCATGATCGTCAATGTCACCATGATCATCGTTATTATCATCGTCATTATTATTTTTCTCGTCATAATCGTTATTTTGATCTAATTTACCTATGCCATCATCGTCATCATATTTATCGTCATCGTCATCGCCTTTATTTTTGTTATCGTCATTGTCAGAATAGCCGTCATCATCATCGAAATTAAGATTGTTACTGTCATAATTACTATCATTTTCGTTATCTGCATCATTATCATTAGTATCCTTAACGTTATTAAGATTAAAATCATTGTGATTATTATAGTCATTATTATTATCACCATTAGCATCTCTAACATAATTTCTATTGTCATTGTTATCATTTTCGTCACCATGATCAGTATTACTATTATCATTGTCCTTGTTATCATTATTATCATTATAATCATTATCATTATCATCATCGTAATCATCATTGTCGACACCAGCATTATCATGTTCATAATCATCATTATATCTACCGCTATCATGATCAAATCTTTTATCGCCATCGTTATGGTGATCGGAATCGTAGTTTTTATATTATCTATCGTCATCATTATCATCGTTATTATCATCATTATCATTATTGTCGTAAACTTTATTATTAAAGTCAACGTCATTACCTAAGTCATCGCTAACATCATGATCATCATCAAAAACAATTACTTTGTCATCATTAGAGCTTTTGTCATACACGTTAGTGTCGTCATCCTTATCGTCATTGTGATTGTCATCATTTTAACCAATTTGTTTATCAGTTTTATCATCATTATCATCATCATCATCGACATCTTCATTATTCATCGCATCCACATTATTTTTATAATCGGCCACATTACAATTATTAATAATATCATTCAAGTCATTATCATCATTTTTATCATCTTTATCATCTTCATTGTTACCATAATCATGATCCTCATCCTTACTACCTTCTACATCGTCACCATTATCTCCATTATCAATATAATTATAATCGAGCTTATCATTATCATTTGTTGTCTTTATAATCATGATTATCATCTGCTGCATCATCAACATCATTATTTTTATCACTATTAACATGATAATCATCCTTGTAATCATTATTATTACTATAACTATTATCATTACTATCATTTTTATTATCGTCATCGTCATTATTATGATCGTCATTATCATCGTTATCATCATTATGTTTATTTGCATTATTATCATTATCTATATAATCATCATTACCAGTATCATTATTTATATCATCATCATCATTATCATCACCTTTATCATCATAAACATAATCATCCATATTATTTTTATAATCATCATCATCATTATTTTTGTCATCATATTCATCGGCTTCATGATCGTCATTGTCATCTTTATTATTACTATCGTCACCATCATCATTATTATTATTAATATCTTTGTCATCATTATAATCATCATCATCATCATCATTTTGATTATTCTTACAATAATCATCATCACAATCTTTATCATAGTCATCATCATCATCAGCATAATCTTTATCATCAACATAATCATTATTATATTCATCGGCATCATTTTTATGATTATTATTATCAATGTTCACGTCATCATCTCCATCGTCATTAAGATCCTTCTTATTATTGTGATCATCGTCATCATGATTTTCATCATCATCATCATCAACATTATAAGCATCATTATTAATATCATCATCTTTATTATCATTTTCATGATAATCATCATCACTATATTTATCATCATCATTATTTTCATCGTCAGCATCATCATCATCAACATTATAAATATGTTTGCTTATCTTATCCACATAATCTACATAGTCTTTGTCATTGTTGTGACTATTATTATCATAATTATCATTGTCAACATTATATTGGTGACTTTTTGTCTTATTACAATTGTGTTTGTTATCGGAATCGTCATTTTTACCGTTTTCTTAATTTTTATTATAGTAACCGTCATCATTACCGTAATCGGCATTGTCCTTATAAACTTTATTATAACCCTCATCGTCATAATCATCATCATCATCGTCGCCATCTTTATCATCATTGCCATCGTCGTTTGCATAGCAATCGTCATCTTTAGCATCGTTACCATCAATAATATAATTTTTATTATAATCAACGTTATTTTTATCCTCGTCATTATCATCATCGTCATCTATAACATCATTATCGCTGCCTATATGATATGATTATTGTCATTGTTGTCGTCTTTGTTATCTTCATCATGTTTATCATCATCAGTATTATTATCATTATGATCATTAATATCATAACTCTTCTTAAAATTATCATCTCCATCATTACATTGAACATTACTAACGTTATCTCATTGCCTGCTATCATCATTATTATCGATATCGTGGTTTTTATATTTATTATCCTTATATCTGATAATAATCATGATAATAATAATGCTATTAATAATAATGATGATGATGATGACGATGATTATGATTTTTCTAATAACAATGATGATAATAACGATTAACAAGATCATAATGATGTTTATGATAAGAATGATGATAAATATGATGATGATAATCATGACGTTGATAATTATAATGTTATGATGATGATAATCATAATAATGATAATTATGTAAATGATCAGTATATCGACAACGTAAGTCATGATGATGATGATAAAGATGGTGATGATGATAAGAATAATAATTATAATGTTAATGATAAGAACGATGATGATAATAAAAATGTCAATGATAATGATCTTGATAATAATGATGATGATAGAGATGATAATAATATTTATAGTGATGATAATGATAAAGATGATGATGCTAATCATAGCAATGATGATCAGTGTATAATAATAATAATTGTTATGATAATAATAATGTTCGGGACGATGATCATGATGATTATCATTATAATGACTATAATTATAGTGATAATGATAGTCATAATGCGAATGATGAAGATAAAATTGATGATCAAGTACATAATGATTCATTAATCATTAATCATTATTAGGATCATAAAGATAATAACAATCATGATGAGAAAGATGATGATGATAAGAATGATGATAATTATGAGGGAAAAAATTATAACGGTTATGATGATGATAGAAGGGATAGGCTTGATGATGTTAAAAATGATAATTATAATGTTGATAAAGATAATTATAATCATGATAAGGATTCTGATGATAACAATATGATGTTGAAGATAACCATGATAAAAATAATGATGTTATTAAACATAATTATGATTAGAAATATGTAGATGATCATAATCATTATGTTATTGATGAAAAAAATCATGATAAGGACGATGAGGTTGATAAAGATAGGGATTATTATTATAATATACACAATAAAAATTATTAGGATGATGATATTAAAGATAATATTGATGATAACGCTGACGATGATAATGTCGCTTATGCTAATCATGACTATATTAACGATAATGATGACCACGGCGTAGGTAATAATTATATCATTATTTGCATCACCATGATAATAATTGTCATCTATATGATTATTATTATCATCATAAACATTATCATTTACATCATCCAAACCATAATTATTATTATTATTATCATAATCACTATCATCATCTTTAGCAAATTTTTTATCGTCATCGTCATAATCTTGGTCTTTATCATCAAAACTACGATTATCACTTATATCTTCATAGTTATCATCATCTTACTTACTTTTGTTATCATTATTTTAATCATTATAGTCGACATCATCATTAATATTATTATTTTCATCGTTATATCTATCAAAATCATCAAAAAAATTTTTTCTTGCGTTTTTGTAATTGTAATCGATCTTATTATATTATCCATCGCATCATCTTTACTGTTATTGTAATTATAATTATCATTATTGTCGTCAATCATATTATATTTGTAACCATTGTCATCTTTATCGTTATTGTCATCCTTATTGTCATCATTATCATCATCATTATCGTCGTCATCATAGTACCTATCATTAGCACAACCTTCATTATAATCGGAATCAATGTCGTTCTCGTGATCAGCATCATCAATATCGTGATAGACACCATATTCATCATAATCGTCATCGTTACTATTTTTATGATTAAAATCGTCATAGTCATCATCAACATAATCATCATTCGTATCTTGATCATTAGAGTTATTGTCTGCGACTTCATTATGCCATCATCATTGTCATCCTCATTTTTGTCAGAATAGTCGTTATCGGGATCCAAGTTAGCCAAGTCATAGTCGATATCATGGTTATCTTTATCGTCATCATAATCTTGATGAGATCTATGATTATCACTACACCGATTTTTATAACAATAATATTACCTGTGGTCAGCGTTATCGTGACTGTTGACATAAGTACCATTATAAGAATCGTCATTATTTATATCATAATTATCAGTTTCATTGTCATTGTCATGATACATATTATTATCGTCATTGTGATTATTATTATTCGTGTCATTGTCATCATTATCATTCTTATCATCACGCTTATTGTCAATACCATTTTTAATGCCGTTGATCTCATTTTTATAATGATTATCATAATACCGTAATTGTCATCGATATCATTATCACTTCTATTGTCAGGATCATCATCTATGAAGTCATCATTATTATGATTATTGAAATCATTATATTCATTGTCATTATCATCATCATTATCTTCTTCGTCAATATCTTTCTATTCGATATTATGATTAACGGCATTGTCATTATCATAGTATATATCATTATCGTTATTGCCAACGTAAATATATTAGGCAAAGTCACTATTGTTATTCTTATCATCACGCTTATTATTATCAACATTATTATCATAGTTGGCAAAATTTTTATTATATTTATTCACAATATAGTTTTAGTAATCATTGTCATCATCATTCTTATTATCATTATCATTATTGTCATTATTCTCATTTTTTTATCGTGATTGTAATCATTGTTAGCGTGATCATTGTTATTATTGTCATCGTCATCGACACTTATAATGATGATCATCATCATAAATATCATATTAAACATTATTTATCTAATCACTTTTATCATTATTATCATCACGATTATCCTCTAGTTCATCAGCATTATTATTTTTCTCGTTATTATTGTCCTTATCATTATCATCATCATAAAAGTCGTTATCATCATCATTATTATCATTTTCATTATCATCATCTTCAACATTTACCATTAACTCTTTTTTGATCATTATCATGCTTCTTATCATCTTCTCCATCATTGTTATCATCACTATCATAATAAGCATCAAGTTTATCATCCTTTTCATCACCATCCTTATTATCATCAGCATCATAATTCGTATGATAATAATTACCCTTATGATCATCAACATCGATTCTTATCAGTATTATCATCATTTTTTTATATACATCATTATCATCATCAACGGCAACATCTTGATTAGTGATCATTATCATTGACATTATTATTTTTATAATAATTATCATTTTTGTCATCATCTGCGTCATCTTCATGATCATCAATATCATCATCATTATCAGTATAATAATCATCATCAACTTTATCGTAATTATCAACATTACCATCATTAATATTATGCTCATCATCTTTGTCATAATTATTAATGTCAATATCATCATCGTCTTTATTAAATTTTTATCATCATCAGCACTATTATCAGTAATATAATCATTTTTATCATCATGATTATCATTTTTATGAACTCTATTATCATTATCATCGTTATAATCTTCATTATTCTCATAATAGTTATCATCACTATTATTATCATTCTTATTGTCACTATAAACATTATTATTTTTATCATCATTATTACTATCTCGAACATTATTATAGCCATCATCATTATCATTTTTCTCAACATTATCATCATCATCGACATCATCGTCTTCATCATCATTGCCATTTTCATCATCATTATTATCATCATTATCATCATCATCATCAACATTATCATCATTGTCATCAATACGATCATAATCATCATCAATATAACCGTTAACATTATCAGTCTTGTATTAAATATTATGTCGATCATTATCATGATTATCGTTGTTAACATTTGTAATACTATGATCATCTTCCACTTTATCGTAACTATTATCATTATCATCAATATTATTATTATAATTGACATCATCATAATCATCATAGTCATTTTTTTCGTCATCATTATCATCATCGTCATCGTTTATATCAACACGACCATCAATAATATCATCCTTATCATAATCGTCAGCATTATCATTACCATCGTCAACATTAGTATTGTCATTAAAATCATCATCTTCATCATTGTCGTCACTATCATTATAATCATTATCATTATCATTATCATCATGAGCATCATCATCATTAGTATAATCAACATTACTATCATTATTATCATCCCTATGGTCATCATCATCATCATCGGTATTATCTTCATCCTCATCGTTATCATAATAATCATTATATAAGTAGTAACAGTATCATCCTAATCCTTATGATGACTACAACCATCATTAATAACATCATTACCATCATAATAATCTTCATAATTATCATCATAAGCATTATTATCATCATAATTATTATCTGTGTCAACATTGCTATCATGATTTTCATCTTTTTTATGGCCATCACTATAATTCTCATCGTCATCAACATCATTAACATCTGTATTGTTATCATCATAACGAGCATTATCAATAATAAAATCTTGATCATTATTATGCTCATGATTTGTACATCCTATTTTTTTATCCTCACCATCATTATTTATTTAATCATCAAGATCAGCTTTAACATTTGCGTTATCATCATCCTGATGACTATAATCTTTATCATCATTATTATCGTCATTATTATTGTCATCAAGATCTTTATCATTCTATTAATCATCGTCATAATAATTTTCACCATCATCTTCGACTTCACCATTGTTGTCATTATCATCATTATTATCATTAATCTAATTGGCATCATCATCATCCATTTTATTATTATTTACATTATTATCATTAACATCATCAGTATCATTATCATCATTGGAAATATCATCAACGATCTCATGGTAATATTTTTCTTCATAAATTGCAAAAACATCCTTTTAAAAATCATAATTATGGATTTCCTCCTCTTAATCTTTCTAGATATCATCATTATCATCAAATTAATGTCATTAGCATCATCCTTCGTATCATCATAAACATCAGTATCATCAGCATCGTCACCATCATTAAAATTAATATAATCATCATTATAATCATTATTATTGACATAATGACCAATATAAATGTCATCACCATCATAATAATTTTTATCATCATTATGATTATTGTGATTATCGTTATCATTATTATTATAATCGTCTGTATCATCAATTTCTTAATTAATAAAATTAACATCATTATTATCATCCTTATTGTCAATATCATTATCATATTCATCATTAGTATTATCATCAAAATCATCATTTTTATCCTCTTTATCACCATTCTTATAATCATCAATATAATCATTATTCATATGATCACCATTGTTATCATATACATCGGACTAATGAAAACTATCATCAAAATGATTATATTTATCAATATTATAATTACTGTCCTTATAATCATCATTATCATCGTTATAATCATCATCATTATTATTTTCATTGTCATCATTGTTGTCATTATGAACATCATCCTCATCATTATGATCAATATCAAAACTATCATAATCATTATCATCGTCATCGTCATAATTATCATTATGAGTATCATTATTATCGTCATTACTTTCGCAGTATCATAATTATAATTACAATTACTATCATTATCATCAGCATTATTATTATTATCGTCTTTATCATCATTGTGATCACCATAACCGTCGGCATATTTGTTATAATCTTAATCATCGTCAGTATTATCATTATTTATTAGCATTATATACATAATTAACAGTATTACCATCATTATGATCATCATCAACAAAATCATTATTGTCATTATTATGATGGTAATCATTATCAATACCAATCTTTACATCATTGTTCTCATCATTTTGATCAAGATAATCTTTTTTTCAAATTTTAATTACACTATCAACGGTCTACACATCAATATATTAATAGTTATTACCATTATTATAGTGATTATCATCATCTTCGTCATCAACGTCATCATTTTTATCATCATAATTATAATTATTATTATCATTCTTCCTATCATCATCCTCATAATTATCATTATTTTGATCACCATCATCATGATAATTATTGTAATGACCATTATTATCATTATTATGATCATCATTATCATCTAAATCATTATCAGTACCATTGCCATCATCCCTATTAGCATACTTATTATCATTTTTAACATCGTATAGTGTTTATGATGATAATTAAGATAATAATAAGGTTATTGATGATTATGATGATACTGATGTTGATGATGTTAATAATGATGATAAAGGTTATGATGATAATAATTACAACGATGGTAATGATAATGACTATCATCATGATGAGGATAATGCTAATAATGGCAATGATAATAATAATGATTGCGATAATGGTCATGATGATAATTAGGATGATTATGATCAGAATAATAATTATTATATTGATGTTGATCATGATGACAATGATGATGATTATCATGATTATTATTAATATAATGAGAGTGATGGTAATCATGATGATGTTTAACATGATGATGATGATCATAAAGGCTAATGATTATGATAACAGTGATGATGATCATGCATATGATGATAGAAAAGGATGATAATTTATTGATAAAAATAACAATAGTAATGATAAAAATAATGATAATGGTAGAGACGATGATAAAGAGGATAATGCTGATTATTAGAATGATGATAATAATGATGAAAAAGTCGCTGATATTGATGGTTTGCCTAATGATTATGATGATGATGATAATTATTAGAATTACAATAAGGTTAATTTTGATCATAATGATGATGATATTGATGATAGTGATTATGACAATGACAATAATCATTATATATCTAAAGATGATGATAATTAAGATAATTATAATGATAGCAATAGTGAACGTCATAACGATAATAATGTCAATAATAATTATAATGATGAGAATAATACTTATAATGATTACGATGGCAATGACGATGACGATTAAAAAAATGACGATAATGAATGAGATAATGATTATGATGGATATGATGATAAGGACCGTAAGAGAGACGAGGACAATGTCAACGATAATTATTATTACGATGACAAGGACAATGTTGACAATGGTAATGATAATAATGATGATAATGATGATAATAGCAGTAATGATGATGATGATGATGATATCGATGCTGATGATAATGATTAATATGACGATGATGATAATAATTATTAGCATGATTAAAATGATAAAAATTATAACAAAGCTGTTTGTGTTAAAGGTGATTATGATATTATTGATGTTGATAATGATAATTAAGATGATAAGGAAGTTCGTGATTTTAATAAGGATAGTAATAATAAATATTTTGATGATGTTAAGGGTCAGATGGTGGAAACAATGATAATAATGGCGATAATAATAATCAAAAAATCTGACGATGATGACCATAATGATGATTAATCTAATGATGATAATGCTCATGATGATGATAATAATAAGGATAATAATAATAATAATAATAATATTGATTATGGTGCTGATAAAATCTAAGATAATGATAATAATGATTGAGATAATAATGATGATGATGCCGATGCAGTTACTAATGACAATGATGATCTCAATAAAGATAATCGTATTGTTAATCATGGTAATAGTGATAATGAAGTTGATCATAATTATAATAATGTTGATGATCATGATGATAATAAAGATAATGATCACGATAGTGATGATGATAATAATGACGATGATGAAAATAATGATAACAATGATGATAATTATGATGATTATGATCACGATAATAGTGATAATTGCAATAATGATGATGTTCATGGTGATAATGATGTGATACCGATGACGATGATGGTAAGAATGATGATAATGATTGTAATGTTGATGGTTATAATAATCATCATGATGTTGGTAATGATGATGATGATGATGATAATAATGATGATGATAATCATGATAATAGTGATAATCGCAATAATGATGATGTTAATGACGATGATGATGTAATTCCTATGACGATGATGGTAAGAATGATAATAATAATTGTAATGTTGATTATAATAATTACTATGATGATGATGATGATGACGATGATGATGATGATGATAAGAAAGATGATTAAAGTAATGATATTCATAGTTACTTCGACAATTAAGACGATCACAGTTATAAGGATGTTCAGAACGTCGATGATAATGATCATAATTTTTGTAATAATGATGATAAAGGATAGAATAAGCAAAATGATGATGGTGATGCTGTTAAAAAGGATGATGATGATTATAGTAATGATGATAATAATTAGAATTATTATGAGTGGGATGATGATTACATCGATAACAATGATAATAATAATAATTATACTGATGATTATCATGATAATAGTGATCATGATGACCATGATAATCATTTTTATAATGATGATGATTAGAATAATGATAATGAGGATGATATTAATAGGGATAATGATATTGATGATGATTATTATGATAATATAGAGGATAAAAATATTTGTAATGATGATAATGATAATGTTGATGATTATCAGGATGATAATGATGATAGTGATTAAAATGATGAGAATGATGATGTATAAGATAATAATGTATAGGTCGAATATACTAGTGATGACAATGACGATGATGATAAGTATAATGACGATGATGATGATGATGATGATGAGGATGAAGATAAGAGGGATGATAATGATGGTGATGATGATAGTGTATATGATTATAATGATGGTAAATATGATAATAAAGATAATAATTATCATAGTAATGATGATAACGATGTTCAAGATGACTAGATTATTGATTATGATGATGATACCGGGGACGTTACTAGGAATAACAATAAGGTAGATTAGTATAATAAGAAAGTTTGTGAGGAGGTTGCTGATGTTTATGTTGATATTTATGATTGTGAGAATACTGATAAATATAATTGTTAACATGACGATAATGGTGATCACAAATTTAATCATAATTATTATTATGACAATAAAAATCATGATTATGATGATGAAAATCATAATAATTGGGATAATAATGATGATTGCAATGTTAATAGTTATGATGATGACAATTATGATGACTACACCGGCCCACAGAAAAAAGTGTACTTGAATTGGGCACGTAAAACATGTTTTTTTACATTTTGTTTGTGCTAAATTCAAATTTAAGGTCGAATAGGGGGTGTCGCTGAGAAATTTCCAGTAAATCGCTGTTTAAAGTCAGAAAATTCGAAAAATCAGTCTAAAACACCTTATCCTTCATGTTTAAATAATTAATGTTCTTCTTATTTCCTTTTTTTTTGATGTTCAGCAAAAGTCAGCTATCATAATAATATCGTACCGTCCTTGATAACGTCTCTTTATTCCTTTTATATTCTGATTAAATCGTTTTCCTTGCTTTTCGCTAAAATCTCCAAGATTTCCTGGAAAAATGTCCAAGTGAGAGTCAAGGAAATGTAGTTTGAGATTCATGAGACATCCTTATTCTCGGAAACTTCTTATCATTGTCTTTGCAATTTTTGGATATTATTCCCTCTCAGTGATTCCAAGGGACTTTTCTACGACATCTTTGAAACCAAGCCATACTGGTCTTTCAGTAGCAGTTATGGTAGTCGCGAAACTTTCATCTCTTAATAAAGTATGGATCTGTGGTCCATCAAATATACATTGTTTGACTTTAGCATTGGACAACTTAGTAAAAGCACGCTTGATATATCCGAAGCATTGCTCTTTCTTTACTTGTGCTTTTACGAACTGTTTTATCAATCCTAATTTAATATGTAAAGAACGTAGAAGATTTTACTTGGCTCCACTAATAGCTTTTTTGTAACATTTTTTGAACTAGGCTGTATAGAGATTCTTGGTGTCTATTCCTTTTCAACGTAATGGTTTGGTCTGTCTCGGCTATCCTATTCACACAAGAAACATGGACACTTCGTAAATCCTGACTACTGACTCAAGATCATAGATAACATTTTCAAATCCCTGCAAATCAACCATTTGTGCTCTTCATAATTAAGTTTGCTTTATACTATTTTGATGTTTGTATCTTCTTCTTTTAATGTAATAGAGTAAGCAACTAAGATTGAAGCAAATTTATTGATATTGTGCATTAAGACACCCTTGAGACTCCTTGTAGAGAAGTCTATGAACAACCGCCACTCATCAACTTTATAAGCGGCTGGTTTCAGTTTATTCACGAACCCTACTACTTTGTGACAGTAAACTGGATCAGGGTCTTCAGTAAAGAAACTCATGAACTCTGTATCTTTATCGCGATTAAACGTCACTCTGGTTATTTGAGTCAACATATTTTTTGACTTCAAATCTGAGGCCAGTAATTGAGCTGATTCTTTGGATAAACCCAAGTTCCTTTTTAAATCATTGGATTCTTCTTAAGAATACTTTCTTACTTTTTTCTCAGATTTTCGGTCGCATGGAATAAACTTCTCTTCAGAATTTTCTTTTTCTGTTCCTTCTTCTTCTTATTTTTTCTCTTTTTCTCTGCTTGATTCATCACTAACTATTTATCATTCTCTTCAGTCATAGGTGGAAGAATCACTATTGTATGACTATCACTATTTATCTCTTATGTAAATGTATGTTTAAATATATCGTGGTTATTGACTGCCGATCACTTAGACCTTAATAATGCGTTTAACCGTTCTCTGATCTGTAAGATATTGAAGTTTTTGATAAGTGGACGTTACAAATCAATCCTGCTACCTCGGTGGATAGCGGAAGCGATGACAATTGCTTTAAATGAAGATGTGTAGAATGATTTGCCTTCCGCTTTATCGTGGTAACGAAGCCAGCGAAGGCACGCTGCCTGGCAAGGGGGCGTTAGGGTGTGAGAACGATGCCATAGTGTGTCCGACGATGAGTTGACAACGTCCTTGTCAAAGTTGGAAAGCCCTCATCCTTAGACCTGGAGAGGTATGGGGTTTATCACCCCCAGGACAGTTGACTTGCCTGCGATCAGAACAGGATCCCTGACGTGCGGGTATTTACATCTTTTATGGATATA
This sequence comes from Copidosoma aretas, assembly GCA_030522625.1. Lineage (NCBI taxonomy): Eukaryota > Metazoa > Arthropoda > Insecta > Hymenoptera > Encyrtidae > Copidosoma > Copidosoma aretas. Next base: position 59,653 of record JAPYYV010000138.1, on the reverse strand, counting down.
AGAAAAATCTTTCTTCGCAACGCATCGCGAATCACTAATGTACTGGCTCTCCGGATGTATCTATTTTCTCTGTGGTGACTACGAAGTTGCTAAAAAACTAGAAAATTTGACAAGTATATTGAGAAATTTGTATGAGCCGTGCTTTAATGTCATCGCTCCTAATGAAAATGCATGGGCCCATCAAACAATTTGTAGATCATGCTTATCTATGTTAAACAGATAAAAGACTGCCGAAAAGGAAAAACCAATGTTTATCTTTCCTAAAACATGGAGAGAGCCAAGCAGCACAACAGATTGTTACTTCTGTAACACGGATGTCAGGTGGATACAAAAATCAAGTCTGAGCTCATAGTTAATCCTAAAGATTTTACGGTTACGAAAGTTATTCTTGCATCAGAGATAGTAATAGTTTCACAAGTTAGAAGCTTGTTACTTAGAACGATTGAATATTATGGAAAATTCCAAAAAAAGACCCGAATTATCATGACGAAATGGAAGATAAAATAGACAGCGATAAATCAAGCAAAGATAAAGGAAAAGAAGAATAAAAAAGACGAAGAAAATTCTGAAAAAATGTTTATTCCCTGCGACCAATAATCTTAGAAAGAAGTAAAAAAATATTTTCAAAATAAGCTTAATGATTTAATAAGGAACTTGGATTTATCCAAAGAGTCAGCTAAACTACTGGCCTTAGATTCGAAATCAAGAAATATGTTGAGCCAATCAACCAAAGTCACGTTTTATCGCGATAGAGATAGAAAGGACAGTAGTTTCTTTACTTAAGACTCTTAGCTAGTTCATTGTAACGATGTAGTAGGGTTCGTTAGTAAACTAAAACCAGTCACTAATAAAGTTGATGAGTGGCAGTAATTTATAAACTCCTCTACAACGAGTCTCAAGGATGTCTTATTGCACAATACCAATAAATGTGCTTCAATTCCAGTTGCTCACTATACTGTATAGAAAGAAGAATATACAAACACAGAGATGGTATTGAGAAAACCTAATTATAAAGAGCACAAATGGTTGATTTGCAGGAATTTAAAAATTTTATCAATGATTCGGGGTCAGTAGGCCGGATTTACGAAGAATTCATAATTTTTGTGTTAATAGGATAGCCGAGATAGGCAGAACCATTACTTTAAAAGGAAATGGATACTTAGAACATCTTTACAGCCTGGTTCAAAAAATGTCATTAAGAAGCCATTGGTTGAGCCAAGTAAAATTCTCCTGCCTTCTTTACATATTAAATCAGGATTAATAAAACAGATGTTAAGGCTCTAGACAAGGAAGGGCAATGATTTGGATATATCAAGCGTTCCCTCCCTGAGTTGTCGGATGCTAAAGTCCAACATGGTGTATTTGATGGACCACGGACCCGTACTTTATTAGGAGATAAAACTTTTGCGACTACTATGACCGCTACTGAAAAACCAGCACGGCTTGGTATTCAAGATTTCGTGAAAAATTTCCTTCAAAACACAAAGAGTTAACAATATCAAAAAATTAGGAAGAACATAATGGAGAGATTCCAAGAATAAGGATGTCTCACAAATCTCAAACTACATTTCTTTGACTATCACCTAGACTCTTTCCCAGAAAATCTTTACAATTTTAACGTAAAGCAAGGTGGACGATTTTATCAGAATGATAAAGAGATAAAGAGACGTTATTAAGGATAGTTGGTTATTAATATGATAACTGGATTTGGCTGGACATTAAAAAGGGAATCAAATGAGAAAAAAAGCAAAAAATGTAAGAGAAATCCTCTACGCAAATCTTTTAAGAAAAGAAATATACGTAAACGATCGGAAAATTGAATCAAATATATTAAGACATAAGCCGACAGCCCATTAGGGCATTTGGGTCATCGAAATTCTAAATCACCTTTTAATTTGTTAGGTCGAAATACTTGCAGTCTGTTCCATTTCTAAGCTAAAAAAAAAGATAATAATAGCCCTTGCTTATTAATCATTTAAACATTATAAATAAGGTATGCAGGTTGATGTTTTAAATTTTCTGACGTTCAACAGCAATTTACTTAAAAGTTTTCCGCAACACCCCTCATTTTGACCTCAAATTCAAATTCAGCACCAACAAATACATAAGAAAACATGTTTAACATGCCCAATTGAGGAATTTTTTTTTGTAGGTCGGTGTAATCATTATTATTGTCATCATTATCATTATTACCATTGCAAACACCATTATCATAATTTTCATTATGATTGTCATCATTTTAATTATCATTTTTATAATCCTAATCATTATCATTATTATTGTCATCATTATTATTGTCATTATTACTATTATATTTATCCGTATTCTCACAATAATAAACATTAACATTTACATCATCATCCTCCTCACTAACTTCCTTATTACAGTAATTATCCTTATTAATAATCTTGGTATCGTCCTCAGTATCATAATCATCATTAATATAGTCATCATCAACATCGTTATCATCATTATTATGATTATAATTATCATTATAATCATCGTTAACACTATCATAATAACAATCATCATCATCCCTTTTATTTTTATCCTCATCTTTATCATCACCAACATCGTCGTTTCACTCATCAACATCATCATTGTCATCGGCATTTTGATTATCATAAACAATATCATTTTTTACATCATCATCCGCAGCATTTTAATCGACAACATCATCATCATCATCCAAATGATCATCATCATCATCATCATTATTACCATTATTAATATTATTATCCTTATCATTATCAGAATCTTCACTATCAACATCATTATCCTTGTTATCATCATCATCATCGTCATCATCATCAAAATTGTCATCATCATAATCATAAATGTAATCATTATTATCATCATTATCAACATTATCGTTTTTGACATCATCATCCTCCTTTTATTGATCCTTATCATCATGATGAATAGTATTATTATCATCATTATCCTTTTCATAAGCATTATAATTATCATTCTCCTTATTATCATATTTAATATTATTATCATTACAATCATTACGATCATTGTCATTGTCATCATCATCATCCTATTTATCATAATCTTCTTAATTGTCAACGTTACTATTAGTATCATTACTTTTTTAATCATCCTAATCATAAACACAATCGTCATCATCATCAACTCTATTATCATCAACATCATACTTTTTATCATCATCATCATCAACGTCATCATTATCTTTAATATCATCTTTGTCATTATTATAATGACGATCATCATCATTATCATCATTATTAACATCATCAATACCAGTATCATGATGATTATCATCAACATTATCATTATTATCATTTTCATCATCATCATCATCACCCCCTATAATCATTATCATCATCATTATCGTTGTCATTATCACTCAAATTATCATCCCTCTTATTACCATTCTTATTATTAACATAATTATTAAAACCATAACCATTAACATTAACATCCTAATCCTTATAAACCTTATTTTCATATTCATCATTTCTATACATCATTCTTATAAAAATCAACATTAACATCATCATTATTATCCGTCTCACTTACATTATTATTATAAAAATTATTCTAATGATTTACATCAGTATTATTATCTTTAACATCACAATCGTCATCACTATCCCCACCATGATCAAAAATCATAGTTTTCATCTTAAATATCATTATAACTAAAATTGCTATTTAAATTATTATCAATAAAATCATTAATAATAGTATAATTATAATGATTATCATTATTATTTATGTTATCATAAACAACATCATTATTATCAACGTCATCATCATCATATCATCATTATTCACAATCTCACCGTTATCATCAACATCAATATTTTCATCATTATCAGCAACTATATAATGGTAACCATAATTATCATTATTATTATCATCACATTATCTTAATCATAAGTATCATTTTCATCATTGGGATCATCATCATAATTATTAGCATCATCATCATCATCGTTCTGATCATCAGCATCATTATCACGATCATCATTATCATCATCATTACATTCATAATCATTATGATCATCAAAGTCAGAAGCATCATTATCATCATCATCATGATCATCATGATCATGCTCATTATCAACAACAACATCATTATTTTTATCAAATTAACATCATCATTATCACAATTATAAGTGTTATCATAATCATGTTTATCATTATTATGGTATCATTATTATTAATTTAAATTATTATCATTATTATCATGAACATTATCCTCATCACAATCGTCATCCATATTATCGTTATTATCATCATCTTTATTATCTCTATCATCAAATCTACAATCATCAATGTTCTCCTTATCAATGTCATTATTATTAATAATATTATCATTATAATAATAATCAACACATTATCATCATTATGATCATTGTCATTATTATTATAATTATCATAATAATTATTGTTGTCATTATAATCATTGTCATCATGATCATCATTATCATCATAATCCGCACTAAAATTATCATTTGCATCATTATTATCAACACTCTTATCAATAATTCTAATTAAAATCATTCTAGTAATCATCATTACTATTGTTATTCTTGTTATCATCATCAACATCCTCATTATTCTTTTTCTCATCATAATCATCAACCTTATCCTGATCATCATGACCATTTTCATCATCCTTCTTCAAATTATTCTTCAAATTATCCTTATAATTTTTTTTTTCATTATCTTCGTCATCAGTATCATCTACATATTCATCCTCATTATCATCATCATCATCGAAAATTTTATCTTTATCATCTTATTTACATCAAGATGATCATCACCGTCATCATAATAATAAAACTTATTACCCACATGATTATTATCATGAACATAATCACTATTATCTTATTTATCTTTACATTCATAAAATGTCATCATTCTTATCATCATTTTCATCGTTTTTATCAACATTATTATCAATATCCCCTCTTCTATCATCTTTCTCCATTATCGTTGTTCTTACTATCATCATCCTTATCATCTTCATCATAATTATCATCATCATTATCATCATCATCATTATCATTATCATCATTATTAACATCAACATCACCATCATAATTATTATTATCATTCTTCTTATCATCAGCTTCATCAAAATCATTTTCATCGTCATATTTAACATTATTATTGTCTTTATTATCATTATGATCTAAATCTTTATCATCAACATCGCCATTATCATCATTATGATTAAAATTATCATCATCATCGTCTTTAACATTCTTATTATCATCATTATCGTTGTTCTCATTATCGTTGTTCTTACTATCATCATCCTTATCATCTTCATCATAATTATCATCATCATTATCATCATCATCATTATCATTATCATCATTATTAACATAATTATCCTAATCAATAATATCATGAATGTTACTATCATCGTTACCATCCCTAACATTAATATGATTATCATTCTAATCATTAATATTATCATTAACATACACACTTATTTTCATCATCATGACTTTTATCATAATCATCATCATCGTCATTATCACTATCATTTTCGTTGCAACCATAATCATCTTTCTTATCCTTATTATCATCATAATCATTATTATCATCAGAGGAACCATCATTATTAATATGATTGTAGTTATTATCATCATTATCATTATTATTATTACTATTATCCTCATTACCATGCTTATCACAATCAACATCAACATCATCATGTGTATACATTTAACTAACATCCTGACTATAATAATTATCCTTATTATTACCATCAGTACCATTATTATCATCACTATAGTCATCATATTTATTAGTAAGGTCATTATAATCAGTATGTTGATCATCTTAATCATTATTAGTTTTTACATAATCATTTTTGTTATTTTTATCCCTATGATTATCATCATCATCATCCTTATCATTATTTACATAATAATAGTCATTATAATCATCATCACAAACAACATCAACATCATCAACATCATGATCATAAGAATCATTATTAGTATCATAATCTTCGTTATCATCATCATAATAATCATCTTTACTACCATAATTATAATACTTTTATTATTGCTATTGTCATTATAATTATACTTGCCATCATATTCATAATATCATTATCATTAATACTATTATAATGATTATCATCATTACATTTATTATTATCAATACTATAATCATTCAAATTATTATCATGACTATCACCAACATCATTATTATTATTATTCTCCTTTTCACTATTTCTAATGGCATCACATTTAATATCAACACCTACGTCATTTTTTTAAATATTATCACCACTATATTAATCATTATCATTGAGGTCCTTTACGTCATTATGACATTCAACAATGTATTGATTATTATCAATATGGCAATTATTTACGTTCTTATGATAATCATTATTAATAATTTTTTTCTCATTATCCTTATCAGTATCATCACCATCATTATTATTATCATGATCTTCAACATTATTATTATTATTATTATCGTCATCATTTTTATTATCATTATTACCACTATCATCAACATTATTTTCATGCCTATGGTCATCAACATGAGTATTATAATCTTTTTTATCATTCTCATTTAAAAGATCTAAGAAAATATCATCTACAATATTATTGTCATAATTATTATCATTATTGACGTCATTATCATCGACATAAGTATCATAATTTTTACATTTACCATCGTTATAATCATCATTTTAATGATCTTCATCATCAATAACATTTGTAATATTCTCATCATCATCATTTTTATCTATCCCCTTATCATCCTTTTCATAATCATTCTCATAATTATCAACATTATCATTATCATCATTATTATTATCAACGACATCGACATCATATTATTAACATCATCATTATCAGTATTATTACTATTATCTCATTTTCTTTATTATCATATTTTTTGGTGCGTCATAATCATAATCATTGATATTATAATCGTCATCATGATAAACATCAGCATCATTAAAAGCATCAACGACATCATTAGCTTTATCATCATCAACATTATTGTCATCGAGATCATCATTGTTATTATAATCATTATCAGTATTATCATTACTATTGTCATGATCATCATCATCGTCGTCGACATTATAATTATTATCAATAATATGATCATTATCATCGTAATTATCATCGTCACTATTATTGTCATCATGATCATCTTTATTATTACTATCTTCGTAATTTTTTTCAACATCATCAACGTTTTCATTAGCGTCAACATCATTATTATTCTTATCAAAATCCTAATGATTATTATAACAATTAATATTATCGATTTCATTGTAGCCTTTATCGTCCTCATCATTATCATAATTGTTGTTATAGACATCATCAATATTATGAATATCAACATTATCTTAATTAACTTTCTTATCATTTTTATTATTATTTTCATATTTATTTTCACTTATATTATCATTATCATTCCTCTTATTATTATTATGATTATCTTAATCATCACCATTTCTGTAACCAAAATCATTATTACTATTATTTTTATCCTTATTATAATTCATATCATTATTTACATCATATTTATCATTATAATTAATAATATCAACATCATCATTATTATAAGCATCATCACCAATACTACTATCCTTACCATCAACTTTTTTAGTTTGAAAACTTTTATCACTATAATAAGCATCCTTATCATCATAGTCGTCATTATAAGTATCATTAACATCATTATTATTATCAGAATCGTCATCATCATAATTAACATCACGCTCTAAAGCATTATCATCATTATGATCATAATCTGCACCATCATCTACATCATTATCATCATAATAATTCTCATCATCATTATCAAAAACTGTTATTATCTATATAACACTCGAAATAATCATCAACCACTCGTTATCATCTACGTTATTGTTATCATCATCGATATCACTCTTTTCATCATTATCATTCCTGTAAATGTCGTCATCATTATCATCATAATTATCATCATCATCATCATTGTGATTATTAGCCTTATGCTCATCGATGTGGTATTTATTATATTATCTTCGGTAACCTTGTCGATCTTATTATAATCCTTATCATTGAGATTATTATTAACACTAAAATTATTATAATAAGTATCATTATAATTTTTTTTACTAACATAATTACCGCTATCATCAACGTGAACCTAATCATGATCATCATCAACATAATTAGCATCATTCGTTATATTACCATAAAAATCAAATTCGTCTCCATTATCATAATTGAAATTATCATTATCAGAACAATAATCATCATAAATATCATCATAAACTTCAATATGATCATTATAATCATCCATCTCATAGAAATCCTTATTACTATTATCAATGTCATTATCATTGTCATTATTATATTCATGATCATTTTAACCATTAACACTACCATCATCATTATTACCCTCATCGTCGGCATCAACATCATGATCACTATCTTCAATATCGTTTTTATTCTTATCATGATGATTATCATTATCATCATCAACTTCATTATCCTCATGATCATCATTATCGTCATTAACATTATCATTAAAATCATAATTATTATCATAATCATTCCCTTTATCAATAATCTCATCATCATTAACGATATTATTATCACCAACATTATCATCATCATTCTTTATTTTTTATATTTGTTATCATTACTACCAATTACATAACCATTATCATTATCAACTTCATTTGTACTATCATAATCATCATCATCGTTATCATCCTCATCATTGTCATCATCATTATCATAAATATTACGACCATAGTAATCTTCCTGATAAATATTAATTTAATTATTATGATCATAATCATAACCGTCAGGATCATCACATTATCATCATTATTATCATTATCAACGATATTATTATAATGAGTAATATCATTATCATCCTTATAATCATCATCACCATTAATATCAACGTTAACATAATCATTATCATCAATAATATCATTATCACAAACCTTTATGTTATAATCTCCATTATTATCATTTTTATTATCTTTATGCACATTATTATTGTCATCATTATCAACAACTTTTACATCATTATCAACGACATCATTATCATCATTATCATCATCATAAACACCATTATCACTAGCTTACACATTATCATCATCATCATCCTTGTCCTTACTATTATAGTCATCATTATTATGATCATTATCATCATATTTATGATCATTATTATCATTATTGTCATTTTTTTTATCCTCATATCTACTTTATGTATCGTTACGTATCTATTATCAATGTTCTTTACATTAGCATCATCATCAGTATCCTGCTTATTAATATGTGTATCATTATCATTAAAATCAATATTGTCGTTAACATTGTCGTCCTCATCATCTTCATAATCCTAATCATTATTATCATTAACATCAATAGTACTATAACTCTTATCATCATTATGATCATCTACTTCATCATTCTTCTCATCATCAATATTATTATCATAGTTTTTAACTAGATAATTATCATCATATTCTGAATATAATCCTTATAATATTTACAATCACCTAACTATAACCATTATTATTAACATTATTATTCTTCTTATTATTATCGACATTGTTGTCGTCATTATCTTGACAATATCATCATTATTACAATTATTTTTATTTTGATAGTCATTATCATTATCATAATTAACATTATGATTATAATCATTATGACCATCATCATCAATATTATATCCATGATTATCATTATGATCATCATCACCATTATTATTTCAATACTATTATAATTATCTTGATCATCGTCATTAAAATCATCAATACCATCATGATTATCATCATAGTTTAATCGCTATTATCATTATCAGCATCATTATTATTACCACCATCATCTTCGTTATCAACCAGCAACCTTATCATCATCTTAAATATCATTTTTATTAACATCATAATAATTATTATCATAAATATCATAATCATCGTCATAGTCACTACATCATTGTTATTATTATTATTTTTATACATATGATTATAGTTAGTATCATTGTTACCACCTTCTTATGATTATAACTATTATTATCATTATCGTTTTCATCCTTATTGTCATTAGCATAAGTATCATAAAATTTTTATCATTTTTATTTAAATCATATGAAAAAACATCATTTGCAAAACTTGTGTATCATTATGATCATTATTTACGTCATCATCTTCGACATTATTAATATAATTTTTGCATTTATTGTCTTTATAATAATCATTCTAATGATCTTTTTTATCATAAACATTTGTAACATTCTCATCATCATCATTATTTTCATCTATCCCATTATAATCATTTTTATAATCATTTTTATCATTATCATTATGATCATCATCATTATCAGTATCAACGACATTAAAATCATATCGTCAACAATATAATTATCAGTATTATTACTATCATCACCTTTTCTTTATTATGATATTTATTAGACGTCATAATCATCATCATCATTGTTAATATAATCGTCATTAAAATAAACAACAGCATCATTAACAGCATAAACGACATCATTATCATTATCATCATCAACATTATTGTCATCAAGATCATCATCATTATTATGATCATTATCACCATAATCATTACTATTGTCATCATCATCATCATCGTCGTCGACATTATTAACTATTATCAATAATATGATAATATAATTATTATGATGATTATCAACATCACCATTATTGTCATCATAATTATCTTTACGATTACTATCTTCGCAGTTTTTTCAACATCATCAACGTTTTATTATCGTCAACATCATTTTTTTTCTTATTATAATCCCAATTATTATTATAACAATCAATATAATCGCTACTATTGTAGCCTTTATCATCCTCAACATTATCATAATTATTGTTATCAACATCATCAATATAATTAATATCAACATCATTATAATCAACTTTCCTACCATTTTTATTATTATATTTATCTTAAATTTCACTGATATCATCACTATCATTCCCCCTATCATTATAATAATTATTTTAATCATCACTTTTGCTGTTACCAAACTTAAAATCACTATTATCATTATCCTTACTATAATTTATATCATCATTTACATCATATTTATCATCATAATTAATAATATTATCCTCATCATCATTATTATAATTATCATCGCCATCATTACTATCCTTATCATCACCTTTCCCAGTTTTAATATTTTTACCATAATAATCAGCATCCTCATCATCATTATCGTCATTATAAGTATCATTAACATCATTATTACTATCATAATCATCATTATCATAATAAACATCACTATAATAAGCATCATCATCATTATAATCATAATCAGCATCATCATCTACATCATTATCATAATTATAATCATCATTATCATTATTAAAAAACGTCATCATCAATATAACTCTCAAAATAATTATCAATTACTCGTTGTCATCTTCATTATTGTTATCATCATCGTTATCACTCTTTTCATCATTATAGATCCTGTCGAAGTCGTCATCATTATCATTAGAATTATTATCATCATTAACATTATGATTATTAGCTTTATGCTTATAAATGCCATATTTATTATCATTTTTTTCGTTAACATTGTCGATCTTATCATCATCATCAAGATTATTATTGACACTTATATGCATATAATAAGTATCATCGTAATTTTTTTCATTAACATAATTACCATTATCATCAACGTTAACCTCATCATAATCATCATCAACATCATTAGCATCATTCTTTATATTACCATAATCAAATTTGTCTTTATTATCATAATTAAAATTATCATTATCCAAATCATCATAATCATTTATATAATCATTAACATCATTATGATCATTATGATCATCCATCTCATAGATATCATTATTACTTTTAGTATTATCATAATCATTGTCATCATTACAATCATTATCATTTTAATCAGTAACACTCCCATCATTATTATTACCCTTATCGTCAGCAACATCATCATGATCATTATCTTCATTATCGTTTTTATCATTATCATGATAATTATAATCATCATCATCAACTTCATTTTCCTTATAATCATCATTATCATCATTAACATTTTCATTAGAATCTAAATTATTATCATAATCATTATCTTTATCAATAATTTTATCATCATTAACGTTATCATTACCGGCAACATTATCATCATCATCCACTTTTTTATATTTGTTATCATTACTAACAATAACATAACCATGATCATTATCAACATCATTTTTATCATCATAATCATCATCATCGTTATCATCCTTATCATCGTCATCATCATTATCATAAATATCACAACCATAGTAATCATCCTGAAGTTCTATTATTATGATCATAATCAACCCCGTCAACATCATCACATCATCATCATTATTATTATTATCACCGATATTTTTATAATAAGTAATATCATTATGATTTTTATAATCATCATTACCATAAATATCAAGGTTAGCATCATCATTATCATCATTAATATCAATATCATAAACCTTTAAATTATAATTTCCATTAATATCATTTTCATCATCATTATGCACATTATTATTGTCATTATTATCAACAACTTTTACATCACTATCAACGACATCATTATCATCATTATCATCATCATAAATATCATTATCACTAGTTTACACATTATCATCATCATCGTCGTTGTCCTTACTATTATATTCATCATTATTATGATCATCATCATCATATTTATGATCATTTTTATCATTATTGTCATTATTCTTATCCTCAACTTTACTTTCTGTATCGTTACGTATCCATCATCAACGTTCTTAATATCAGCATCATCATCATTATCCTGCTTATTGATATCTTTATCATTAATATTACATTTAATATTGTCTTGAAAATTGTCGTCGTCATCCTCATCATCCTTATCATTAAAATTATTAACATCAATAGTACTATAACTCTTATCATGATTATGATCATCTTCTTCATTGTTATTATCATCATCATTATTAGCATAATTTCCACCTTGATTATTATCATAAACCTCCTGAATATAATCTTTATAATGTTTACAATCTGCTAACTATAACCATTATCTTTAACATCATTATTCTTCTTATCGTCATTATCGTCATCGTCATCGTCATCATATTGACATCTTCATCATCAATATAATTATTTTTATTTTTATTGTCATTATTATCATCATCAAATCATATCCATGATTATCATTATGATCATCATCACTATTATTATTTCAATACTATTATAATTATTTTGATGATAATAATTAACATCACCAATACCATAAAAATTATCATCATTTATTAATCGATATCATCATTATCGGCATCATCATCATTATTACTGTCATCATCGTTATCACCCAGCAACCTCATCATCATCTTAAATATCATTTTTATCAACATCAAAATAATTATTATCATAAATAACTTTATCATCGTCATAGTCATCACATCATTTTCATCATTACTATTTTTATCAATATGATTATAGTAAGTATCATAATTATCACATTCTCATCATCATAACTATTATTATCAACATCATCCTAATCATAATCATCATGACAATCATTATCATCATCATCGTCATCCTTATCAAAATCATCATTATTACTATTATCATTATAAATATAATTATCATCATCATGACCATTACCATTATCATCATTAATGTCATTATAATCAGCATTTTTATTGTAAAATCATTATTATCGTAATAATTAGCATCATATAAGTAATCGTTATCACCCTTGTCAGCATTATAATCATCATCATCGGTATTATCATTATCATTATCCTTCTTATCATCATCTTCATTAAAAATCTTTTTTATCTTAATCATTAACATCATAATCATCGATACAATTATCCATATCATTATCATTAATTACGTCATTATATTCATAATCATTATTATCTCCACCATCAGCATTTCTTTTATCATTATCATCAGACTTTTTTTCAACAATAGTGTCATTATTGACAGCATCATCACATCAACATTATTATTTTTATTATCATGATCATTATGATTATTATCATTATTATTATGATTACACATCATTATCATCATCATCTATTTAACTATCATCGTTATCAGTATTATCATCCCCATTAACATAAGCATTATTATTATTATCATTCATATCATCACCATCATTATCATCATCATTATTTTTAACGTTCTACTTTTATATCTCTATCATTAAAATTAGCATTATTATCATCACTTTCAACATTATTATAACCATCATCATTAAGCTTATTATTATTATTTTTATCATCTTTCGCATAATAGTCCTTATTACTATTATTATTATCATCATCATCATCCTTACTATTATCAGTATTATAAATAATCACTGTAACCTTCTTATTATCCCTTTTATAGTCATTTTTTTCATTATCATCATCATTATTATCCTCGAAACACTACTAACATAATTATCACCTTAATTATCGAAATCATTATTATCATCATTATAATCATGAATTTAATTTGACTTATCATCATAATGATGATAGTTATCGTCATCAACGTCAATATTATTATGATCATAATCATAAACATCTTTATTATCCTACTATTTATCATAATCCTCATGACTTCATCATTATTTAAATTTTTAACATCGACAAAAATATTATTATCATTATCATCATCAACGTCATAATCATTTTCATCAACATTCACACTATGATTATTATTCTTATCAATATCATTATCATTATTATAATCATTTTAATCATTGTCATCATGATTACATCAACATCATTATTATTATTACCATTGTTATCATCAATGTTATCATTATCGTCATTATTATTTTTATCATCACTATTACCAGTATCTAAATTTTCATTATTATCATGATCATCACTATCATTATCTTTATCAGCAACACCAATATTATCATCATCACTATTATATGTATCATTACAATGATAATGGGCATGTTCATCATCATAAACAATATTTTATGCTTTATAATTATCATCATCATAATGATTATAATCATCATCAGGTTAATCATTTTAATCATTATCATTGTTCTCATCCTAATCATCATTATCATCCTTAACAATATCACAATCATAATCATCATTATTATCATCGTCATCATCATTACAATATCATAATCTTTATTATTATCATTATCATCATCAATGTTGTAATCATTATCATTAACTTCTTCGTAATCATTATCATCATTATAATTATCGTCATTATCATCATGATCATCATTATAATCATCATCTTTAACAATATCATCATCACCATTATCATGATGACGACCTTTACCATAAACATTATTAACATCATTTTTAAAATTTTTTGCATCAAACATCGTTACAAAAATCTTCTTTATCAACATCGTAACTGTCATTAAAAATATTAATACGCTTATTATAAGTATGATCGTCGTTTTCATCATCATCATTAACTTCGTCATTATTACTTATATGATGATTATCATAATGATTGCCATCTTTAACATTATCATCCGTTTTATTTTTTACATAATTAGGATCATCATTATAATTGTCGTCATCATCATCATAAACCTTATGAACATCACAACCATCTTTATTATCATTAGAATCGACAACATCACCACATTATTATTATCATTATCGTCATCATCATAATTATAACCATTATTGTATTTATTGTTATCATATCCATCAGTTTTATCATGATTGATATTATTTTTATCATCATTACATCGCTATCATCAATATTACTTCTTTAATCATTATCATTATCATTATAATCATCATTATCATAATCATTATAATTTTTCCCATCATCATCATAATCCCCATTACAATCTTTATGATCACTATCATCATCTTTATCATCATTTCCGTGATCATCCTTATCATCATTATTATTATCATCAACATTGCCATTATTATTCTCCTTATTAATAACTTAAAAACTATCATCAATATTACGATCTTTATAATTACTATATCATCATCAAAATTATCATTTTTATCATCATTATCATCATCATAATCATTAGCATCACTATCATAATCAACATTAACATTATCATGATGATCTTTACCATATTTCTCATCATTACTATCACAATCATTATGATAGTCATTATTATATCATCATCATTATGATCATCATTATTACCGTAATCATCATCATTATTTTCGATAGCATCATTATCACCATTATGATCATCAGCAGCGTCATAATCGACATTATCGTTATCGTGATGATTTTCTCCATCATTGTCATGATAACCATCATAATTGTCCAGATCATTATCATCAACATCATCGTTATCATTATACGTATTATCATGAAAATCATCATCATAATCATCATCTGCATTATCATTATCATTCTTCTTACTAAACAACTTTATCAAGATTATCTTTATCATCATCATTTGCATCTTAAATTTTATGATAATTATCATCATGGTCATTTTTATCTTCATCTCTATCATCATCATTAATCACGTCATTAAAATCACTATTATAATCATCATAATCATCCCTATTATAGTTATGATAAACATCAGTATCACCATTATTATCCTCTTTATAATCATCCTTTTTGTGACTATTACTATCTTATTTAACATAATTATTGTAATTATTATTATTAACATTTTTGTTATTATCATCATCAACATTATTATCATCATTTTAATTATCATCCTCTCCATTATTTTTATTATTACTATCATCCTTTTTATCAATTCTATAATCGTCATCAGCATCCTACTCATAATCATTATCATTATCATCGTCAACATAAGACTTATTATCACCATTTTCATTGTCAACATTATTATCAATATCCCCGTCCCAATCATTCTCATGAGTATCAGCGCTACCATTATCACCTACATCATTATAATCATCTGAATCATGATCATTCTTATCATTATCGTTATCGTATTCATCGTTATTATCTTCAAAATTCCCATTATATTTACTATCATAAACAATATCATCAAATTCAATATAATCATTACTAATAATATAATTATTATGTGTATCATCATCCTCATCGATATCACCATTATTAATAAGATCTTGATCATTATTATATTTTACATCATCATACTTATCTAGTTCATTTTCGTTATCGGTACTATTATAAGTGTCATCACCATCATCATACTAGTAATCATCGCCATAATAAAAATTATTGTCATGATCATCAACCTTATTATACTTATCATCAAAATTATTAACATTATTAGCTTTGTAATTTTTTTTTTTACCTCTATTATAAACCTTATTATATTCCCTTTTGTCATCATCCTTATCATCATAATAGTTACCTCAATTACTATCATTCTCATGATTGTTATTATCATAATCTTCATCAACAATACTATTAACAACATTATCATCTGTGAAGATCATCATTATTATCATCAATATCATCATTGTCATAGACATTACTATTAGCATCAGCTTCATTATCATAATTATCACGATCATAATCATCATTATCATTCTCCTCCACAAACTTATTATAATTATCATTATCATTATTATAAAAATCATTATTATCATCATAATCTTATTATTATCATCATCATTAACATCATCAACCTTATAATTTTTTTCATTAATACTATAATCAACCTTATTCTTGTCAACCATTTTTGTCATTCTCATTACCATATTCATCATCTTGATTATCATTATCATCATCATAATCATTGTTATTATGATCATCATGACAGTCATAATCATCATTACTATCTTTATTATAATCAATATTATCATGATGATCATCATCTCCATCATAATTATCAGCATCATGATATTTATGATCTTCATCTTTTCTATCATCAAGAATATCATAATCATCATGATCGTGTATGTTTTTACTACAGCAATTATCATCATTATTATCATAATCATCCTCATCATCAATATTTTCTTTTATTACCGATTTTATAATCCTATTTGGGATTTTTATCATAATTCTCACCATCACCATCATCAGTATCATCATCATCTCCATCATTATTATCTTCATAATTATCATCATTATCATCATTGTCATCATCATCATTTTTATCATGATCATAAACATAATTATAATCATCATGCTCATTATCATGATGATTATGATTGTAAACATCATTCTCATCGCGATTGTCGTTATAAACATCATTACCATTAATACCCTAATCATTATCATCATCATCATGAGAATCATTATCATTATCATCATAATCATCATCATTATCTTCCTATCTAATGTCATCTATGTAATTTATATTACTGCCATCGTCATTTTAACAATCATTATTATTATCGTGATTGTCATCATCATTATAATCGTTATAATAACTATTATCAAAGTCGTCATTATTATTATTATTATTTATTTTATTCAAATTATTATGAGTGTCGTCTTTGATATCAATATATTTCCTATCATCGACATTATAAACATCATTTATATTTTCGTCATCTATACTATCATTCTTATCATAATTTTCATTGCCATCATCATAATCATCACTAGCATCATTATTATTACACTTATCATCGATGTAACTATTTCCATCATTATTGTCGTTATCGTCATCCTCATCCTTAGGTGTTATCCTTATGTTAATACTATAATCGTAATCATCGTAACTATCGGTAACACTGTTATCTTTTTTAATATCGATCAGAATAGTCAGTACAATCATCGTGATCTTTATTATCATCATTATTGTCATTATTATCATCTTTATTATTATTAGTATAGTTAATATTACTATACTTATGGTCATCGTCTCCATTATTATCACTGTTATGTTCATAATATATATCATTATTATCATTATCGTTATTGTTCTCGTCTTTTTTATCAGCATCATTATCATTATCATCATCCTCACTTCAATTGTACTTACTATCTTAATTATCATCATCATTATTATCATCATAAATATGGCATATGTCATCATCATATCTTTAATCATCATTGTCATCACAATCGTCATCATTGTACGTATCCTTATATCTATCATTATCATTATCAACCATATAATTATGATCATTCTTATCATCACTATTATACTAATTATAATCATCATCATCATCGTAATCATTTCTATCTTTATCATCATGCTTGTTATGATTGCCATCCTCATCATATTTACCATTATCATCATAAGTATAATCAAAAACGTTTTTTATTTTCAAAAAATCGTCATGCAATGGTCATCATCTTCGTCATTGTCAGCATAATTCTTATCATTATCACCATCATCGACAATATAAGCGTCATAATCATCATTAGCATATTAATTACCATCATCATAGTCATCTCAATAATTTTCTTTATCATCATTGTTAGCGTTATCGTCATCAGTACACCCATCTTCGTCATCATCTTTTTCTACGTCATTTTTATCGTCCTCGTCATCTTCATTTTCATCGTCTTTATAATTATCATTATTGTCATGGTCAGAACGATACTTATAATTATCATAATCATAATCATAATCATCATTGTATTAGTTACTCTTATATTTAGGATCGTCATTATTATTATCGTCAACATCATTATCCTGATCTTTTTTATCATAAGTGCAATCTTAATCGTATTTTTTATCGTTATCATCATGATCATGATAATCATCATCATCATGATAATCATTCTGATCATCCTTACCATTATTATCTTTGTCATTGCCATGATAATTATAAGCGAAATACCACCATAATTATCATTACTATTACCCACATTATCGGTACATCATAATTTTCAATTTCATAATGATCATTATCATCGTTATCGTCCTGATAGTTTTTATTGTCATTTCCATCATCATCATCTTAACAACTATTGCCATCATTACCATCATGATGATTTTCTCCATCATTTTTATTTTAATTATTATCTACCTCATCGTTATCGCAATCATAATCATTTTCGTCACCACCATTATTCTTATCTTCATATTCACCACTCTTATAATCATTCTCATTATTATCTCTTTTATCATCACCATCATTATTATCATTATCATCATTATTACTAAAATCATTAAGATCATCGTTACTATTATTATTATAATTATGATTATCATGTTCATTATCATCGAAATGATAAGTATAATCACTAATTTTTTTATCATTATCATCATCATTATCACTATAATCATAGTTGCTGTCATCGATGTGTCCATTTTGTTGTAATCATCATCATAATCATCATCATGAGTATTATAATTAGTACAATTTATATTATCTTTGTAACCATCTCTAATATAATCATCCTCGTTACCATCATTATCGTTATGACAATAATCATCATTTTAACTATCTTTATCATCTTTATCTCTATCATAATTATCGGTATTATCATCATCAACATCTTTATAATCATTGTCATTGTATTTTCTTTCGTTATTGTCATCGCCATTGGCATTTTCATCTTTATTGCCATTATTATTATCATATCATTATTATCATCATCATCAATACTCTTATCCTAATTGTCATAATCATAATCCAAACTATCATTATTATTATTTTTATAACCATCATAATCATCATCATTTTTATAGTTATCATCGACATCATTGTCATCATAATCATCATCATTATTATCATTATCCTTATGTTCTTCATCGATATCATAACTATTATAATTATGTTCTCATTCATGATCGTCATCATAATAATTGTCATCGTCGTCATAAGTATCCCTGTTTGTGTCATGACCATCATCATCATCCATATTATCGTCATCACCGTTATAAACATCACCGTTATGATTCACATCATCATCATTATCATCATCGTTACTCTCCTCGTTGTCATAGTCGTCATTAACATCATCATCAATATCGTTGTCTCTATCATTATTGTCATTTTCTTGCCTTTTTTATCATCATTAACATCATCATATTCAGTTTTAATATTATCGTCATCGTTTTTGCCATCATTATCGCCATGGTTTTCGACTTCTTACTTCCATCATCATAATTTTCATGATCATTTATAATAGTGTTGAGTTTTGCTCCAGATAATTACTTAACTTGATTATTCTATGAGACAGAATGGTCACGCAAAACGATAATTGAAAAAAGGAAGCGTGATTTGTAAATAACTTGAAATCTCCTTGCATAAAACTGGTTACTTAGATTTATTAGAATCAGCAATTATTTCCATATATACAGGCTGTTGGTTTAACAGAATATATAGAACGTCTATCAACGACAAAGCATAGTACCTGGTATACCTCAAACTAATGGGAAGCGGCATACGAAAGTTGTCGAATGTGCTCATGAAGAACATAATACGCTCGCCTTGCTGACTTTAGCCAACAACGACTGAACAAAAATCAGCTAAACCATTTAAATCTAAATAGATTATTAATTGCAAATATAAATCATACTAATTTTTAACATAACATTAGCCTTATGGATCAAGCACGAAATTATACGTACAAAGTAACTTTACATTCATTTCGATCATAAATAATAAATTTCCAAAAAAAAAAAAAATGTTTATTTTTCTTAAAAAATATTAATTCACCATTGTTAAATGTCATATGTCACTGTTTTATTTTTTACATCGATTGTCAATAGGTATGAACCACTTAAATTATAGTAAAACTTTGTCACTGCACTACTCCACCTACATGTTCCTTCCGTTTACAAGTCCAAGTCCATGAATACCTTAAGCTACTTGCCGAGAACCATTGACATTTTCAGTATGCTTATTATTATATTTAATGATAACGACATCTTTCTGCTCTAAATTTACCGGAGAGTTAAGCTATTAGTTCCGCTGTTAAAAATGTTGTCAATTCTTCTTTTTTCAGCGCCACCAAAAACTGTTTGCTATCGCTATGATTAAGTTCCAACGTTTAACTGGACGACGCTGATAAATCATCTTTTAATAAGGTTTCGGAGGTTACAGAAGCGCCGAACCGACAAGGAAATGACCGGGGGTAAGAGCTACATCATCAGTTGCCTTTCCACTCGTCGGACAGAGCAGGTGTGAATTTAAATATGCTTCTATCTTTACTGACAACGTTGCAACGTTGACAACTCCTCGAACGTAAGTACAGTGTCTTCCAATGCTCGGCGCAAGTGGTACTTGAAACCCTGATCGGCGGCCTTCCAGAGTCCTCTGAAGTTCGGAGCGCGTGGCAGAATAAAAATCCACGAAGTTCTCCAAACGGCTAGTGGTAGAGTCAAAGACTTAAAAAATTCGGACGAAACAGCGAAAATTCTACGCAACTCAGGTGATGCTTCGCGAAAGTTGGTAGCGTTATCAGAGAAAATCGCCAAACAAAGTTCCTCGTCTCGCTAAAAATCCCGCATGCGCCACGAGAAATGCTTGAATAGACAAATCAGAGACGATCTTGATATGCACCGTTTTGGTTGCTAGGCAGATGGAAGATAATAATCCTTTTTTTTTGGCTCCCCTACCTCTTGAGAACAAAATCAGGGTAAGTCCAGCCAAATCAATTACCGTCGTGTTAAATTGACGCAATAAAGTAAGCCTAAACGCTGAGAGAGGGGCCACCTGCTGCTAAAGCGAATTCCTGGGAAATCGCCAAAACCTGACACACCGATGATTGACTCCGGCGACGTGTCGTTTACTACCCAATATCCACAGCGATCTATTCAGATGCAATAACATGATTTTAACTCCGCCGTGCATCGTCAGGTGATAAGCTTTCTTAACCAGTCGTCTGGTCAGCGTATACCGTCCTGGCAGCAGAGCAGGATGCCTCTTGCCAAAAGCCAAACCACAATGCTGCAAACGACCTCTTACTTGAAGAATGCCATCCTCCGCCATAAATGGAGCGAAACTAACCATTGGGCTCCGCTTTTGTTGGGATTATTTTCTGCAAATGACAACTTTTTTTAACGGCAAAACATTTATTTTGAATTGTTTTGATAAGCGAAGTACGAGTCCATGAATACTCCCGTGGTGTCAAGGTCCCCGTGCCCGGATTGGTTCTTAGTTTTTGCTTGGCTCCCAATCATCCGCGATAAGCCAAAATGCGCAAATTTTGAAGATGACTTGATTTTTTTTCTAGAGCTTTTTAAACATGCTCTTTTGCCGTCAGCTCTCTGGAAGGACTAGTGTTTCCTTGTTTACCTCCAGAGAGCAAGCAAAACCCTCGCTGGGGTCGGGTGTGAGCTCGATAACAGGCCATTCGTTGCGTGGACATACGAGGTAACTGCCGGAAAGTGATACCTCTGGACGCAGGATCTGTCGGATTCGGCTCGGACTTCACGTGTCTCCACTCAGCCTGAGGTACCGATGTAATCATTTCACGAGCCCAGCCAATCGAGTACCACCCGGGAATTAGTCAAAAAATTGATTGACTCCGGTTCCCGCTGCAAATGAGATAAGACATGACAAGACAGTCGCACCAATAACAAAGCACCACACAATTTAAGCCTGGGCATCGACCAAGTCTTCACTGGTGAAGCTCGGGACTTTTCCGTCGGCAGTATAGATGTCCGACCGGGATATACCACGCATACACGAGCTGTTTTAGCTCTCTTCGATGCGTCCGAAAATCCATGCAGATGCCATCGATCATTCTTTAAACCTCAAAGCCATCGAGAAATGCGAAGTTTGCCCTAGTGCTTTAGTGAATCGTGGATGCCAATCCGTCTCTAATGCAAATCGTCGCTTGCTGGCCCATCCCAGTCACAGCCCGAGATCCACAAGTCCTGCAATCTAATTTTTGCTGTAATCAAGGCAGGCACATGCCACCTAATCGTATCAAATAACTTCAAAATTTTTGATAGTGCAACATTTCTATTATTCAAATCAACAGTAAAAGAAAAGTGTTCAGACCCTTGACTCCATCGAAGGCTTAGTGCTGATACAGTCTCATCGACCTTCATAGCGACATCGCATGCCGGCAGTGAGTCCAAGCAACGTAAAATCCGCTTAATATTAGCTCCCGACTTGCCCAGTGCACACACTGGCAGATCCGAGCCACTAAGTCAGCTCATCCCGCCGCCTGATAGCCTCTTTAACGTCATCGGCTCCACCAAACAGGTCACTAATGTAAGAGCGGCAGCAAAGCACCTTTGTCGCTTCTTAATAGACTTCCCGAACTTCCGTGGAGTTCTGTTGAAGCACTTAAAGGCCAAGTATAGTACCGATGACGTGCCATAAGTAACGGTGAGCGCCCAAAAATCTCGAATTGATTTTGAGCCGTCAGGTCTCCACACTATATGCTGTTAATCAGCATTCTTTCTGGTGATCAAAATCTGTCGGTACATCTTCACTATGTATGTAATAAAATGAAACTTAAAAAATCTTTACTGAGATATAACGATAGATATGTCAGCCTGTAGTTTACGATCAAGCAGCAACAACTCGTTAAGTGACCAACCCTTAGAAATCTTCTGTGACGCATTAAATATGACATTTTTTTTTTTGATGTTCCTCACAGAATACGGGGTAATGAGGCATATAGTACGAAAGTGATTGACGCCCAGAATCTCACACCCTCTCTATGTGCCCAAGATCATGATATTTCTGTAGGAAACTTTGATATGCTTCAAATAGAGATGAGTTCCTGTTTAACTGTCGCTTAGATCGAATCACAGAACCAATAGCAATATCACGG
Source organism: Copidosoma aretas (assembly GCA_030522625.1). Lineage (NCBI taxonomy): Eukaryota > Metazoa > Arthropoda > Insecta > Hymenoptera > Encyrtidae > Copidosoma > Copidosoma aretas. The sequence goes on along the minus strand of JAPYYV010000138.1, from coordinate 35,039 downwards.
GAATCAGAAGGAATTGATTGACTCAAAAATGACAAACAACGTAGTGACCCTTAGAATTTCGAAAGTGCGTCGACTTAAATAATTCCTCTCAATACTCGTCCTCTTGTGATGAACTTTCACTTTCTCTATTTCCCAAAATCTCTCAAAAACTTGCGAAGCAGTCGGTTCTGCATATATTTAAAATGCCTGTATGTCCGACTTAGCACCTGAATTCAACCCGGAAGCATTGAAAGTCAACACCCAGCCGGAAATGGTATTTTGCGCTAGTAGTGCCCCCGCAGGACCCGTTTAACACCATTTAATATAATGGATGGGTATACATCGGCTGCCAGGATGCAATCGATGCGTCCCGGCCTTAGAAAGGACGGATCTTCAAGAGTGATTCATTGAAGATGTGGCCAAACCGAATAAGAAATCGAGCTACCATCAGAGCTTTTAATGAGCTTTTTCATCACCGGAGCAGTAATTTGAAGAGACACACGACTACTCTTCAGCCTAACAAGAACAGAAGCTTCATCGTTTACTTTTTTATAAATTTAATTCACTGAATCGTTCGAATTGAGTACAGCATAAAGCTTAGTATGATGCTTGCTATTATATTTAAAGCAACGTCATTTGGACGGGCACTTAAAAACAACATGTGAGCTTTGCAAGCAATTAAATTACAATTTGTTTTTTTTTGCAAAACTCGAACTGCTTAGCTATGTTCATATCATTGAACTAAGGACAGCTGTGTAACCAATGGGTCATTTTGCAGAGTACACACAAATCCGATACTCCCGATTTTTCGCACTCGCTGAGTTTACCAAGACTCTTTTATCTTTTCATTTCAATGGATTCTTAATCTCACGTGCATCGACCAAATCAGAAGTATAAGCTTGTTTAATAGATAAGACCTGACTGGTCTATGAACGCGACAACATCCAAATATGTCGAAAGTTTGTTTTTCTACTCCTAAGAATTCCCCCATCCCTCACGGAAATGCGCATCCATTTTTCTGACGATATAACAAACCATCCAGTTATCATAATGCTGAACGAGGCACTTCATATCATTTAAGGCCCTCACTCATTCCTCAGTTTTGTCAAACGATTCGGTTAGATCAGGTGCATTTAGCACTTTTACCAAAGGCAATGAAATTAAACTCTCCATATGCTCGAATAAGCAAATTCTCTGATCATCGTACCGACGTAATAATTTGTCCCACGCTATATCAAAATTCGAATCCGTGATTTCTAAGCCTTTTAGTCCAAGTGCAGCAGAGCCCCAAACAACTGACAAAATATGCTGTAATTTTACTACTTTCGAGATAGGTTTATCCACTACTAAAGACAAAAATAATCGTTTAAACGACTCCTAATCCAATTAATTTCTCGAAAAAACTGGAACAGAAGCCGCTGGAATATTAATTGCGACAGACGTATTAGCCGTAGATATCGACTGTGCCGCTTGAGCCAAACGAGCCTCTTAAGTCTTAATCTCGTAAATAAAATCGTTATACTCACCGAGAGTATCAAAATATTACTCCTTGACTGATGACGCTGTTTGATTACCGAAATAATCGTGTCACGCCGCCATTTTTTCATCGACATGTATTGTTCCTCCACCACAACGCTCTGATACCAGGAAGTCAGCGACCTAGTGACCCGCTTAGTGGTTGCTCGCACTATTGTGCTATAAGAGTTGGTAACGTTCTCCTCCCCGTTCATCGACAGCTCGGCAGCCGCGGCCGCGAACCTAAATGAGAAGGAGCCTTTCCTGCTCTCTTTTTTTTTCGACACGTCAAGCTGAGCGCATCTCTGGTATATTAAGTCAACTGCCGTTAATAATCGATTTGGGTTTTTGTCAGCTGTTTTGCATTAGTTTGAGATGTACTTGATATGATACTTTGTCGTTATTAGACGTTCCGTTTTTTTGTTAAAAGAACAGCCTGTATATATGTAAAAAAATATTAAATCAAATAAATCGAGGTCACCTGTTTTATGCAAGTAGATTTCGTGATATTTACTAATTACGCTTTCACTTTCCAATTATCGTTTCGCGTAAGCGTTTTGTCTCATTAGATAGTTAAGTAAAGTAGTAATCTGAGGCAAATCTTAACATTTTTTGGTAGCAGAGCGTGGTTCTAACGCCAACATTTATTGGGGCCTCGTCTAATCTCCTTTTTATGCGATAATCTTACTGGTTTACTAAGGCAAGACCTTTCCGCCACGGCAGACAGCATATTTTCGCTTTAAGGATATGGTCTTTGCTGTCATTCATTTTACAGAGAGAGAGGCAAGTAAAGAAAGTGCTTATCACCAGCAAATCATTAATACGGTGTTCAAGATGAACTATTGACGATCGAGTAGTCGTACGTCTGTTGTATTGAGAGAAAACATCATTAGGCTACGCTATTGGCCGGGTACATCTTCGCCAAATTTTCTTCAATCCTTATTGTCTGCAGTCATCAGCAGTTAAACAACGATGAAAAAGGTAAGAGCATAATTTGCAGCAGGCGGGTAAAAAATTTAAAATCGAGTTTGCTTTTTCTCTCTCACTTCCTAGCTCCCCGCAGTGTTGTTCATTTTAGAAAAATATTCTTGGGCTGGTTCTCTCATAAGAAGAAGGATTAGGAACTCTCTGCTGTATTGTCTAATATATAAATTTCTCTGTGTGTGTCATCGTTCATGTTCTTGATTGTGCTAAATACGTGTATTATTGTTATAAAAGAGTACAATTTAAAGTCTGGCTAATGAATTTTACTCTTTACAACAATAATACACATATCAATAAAAAAAAAAATTTGACTTGGCCGTCATTTTGTAAAAAAAAAACATTTCGTTCGAGTACTACGTTTGTTTGTCATTTTCTGCATTTATTAATCATAATATAAAGTTGGTACAAGGCACAGATTGCATTGGGTAACAAAATTTATAAATCTTTTGCGAATTGCAAAAAGTGCGGTAAAAAAATGAGTCTTGGTCAAGCACGTGCAAGAATAACGTTACAAGAAAAGAATTTTCGCAAATTTTGTAAAGCTGACGGAGACCAGCATAGTTTTCTAACGGCAGTGGACATAATATGCCAATTATGCACTCAGCTTGACCTGTCGAACGGAAAGGGAGCAAAAAAGGCTCTTTCTTGTTAGAGGGCGTCGCCGCAACTGCCAAACCGTCAAGGAACGGGAAAAAGAACGTTATCAACTCTCATAGCACATCAGTGCTAGCAAATCCTAAAGGGGCACTGTGTCATCGATTCCCGGTCCCCAGCTCGAGGACCTCCGGTAGCGAGAAATTACGAAGTAATCGTCTAAGCTTTGAAAACCATCATCCTTATGGTCATTGTTATCGTCAATGATATCGTAAACTGGTTATTGACATCTCCGTCACAATAGTCATTGTCATTTTCATCATAATTATCATCAGCAACACCATAATTCACATAACTATTAACAAAATGCTTGTCATTATTTCAACTAAAATTGTTATCGTCATTGTAACTGTTTTATACTTATGTCAGTTGACATCATGATTAATATCATCATCGGCATTGTTATCGACATGACCATCATTATAATCGCCATCGTCATGATTATTATCTACATGGTTATCATAATCGTTATCGTAAGGTTTTTATTCATGACCATCATCATCAACATCATTGTCTTCGTCATCATCTTTATCATTGTCAGTACCCTCACCATCATTTTCATTAGCATCATTGCCATTACCCTTATAAACATCGTTGACATGGTTTCCATCATCATCATCATCTATTTTGTCATCATCATTGTCATCGTCATCGTAGTAACCACTATTATCATTATCAGCATTATTATCATTATTGTCATTATCATAATAATCATCAATATCAGTATCGTCATAACCACAAATTTTTTAACGTCATCATCATCATTATCATCATTCTTATTATTATTTTTATTTTCATCATCACCATCATCAACATCGTCATAATCATCACTATCTTTATTATCGTGATTGTCATTGTCATCGTCATGGTCATCGTCATCATGATCAACATTACTACTGTCATCGTCATCATCATCATCATCATCGTAATAGTGATCTTATTGTCATCGTTGTTATCATCGTCATCATCATTGCTATTATCATTCCAATCTTTTGCATCCTATTTATCATTATCACTATCATTATTATTTTCATTTTAATCATTACCATCATTACCATTATCATCATCATTAAAATCGTTTTTGTCATCATCAGTAATAATAATTTCATCTACATTCTTATCATCACCATAATGGTCAACGTCATAATAATCATCACAATCGTCCTTATAATCATTATTATCCATGTTATTGTAATCACCATCATCATCAAGACTATTGAAAATATTAAAATCATTAGAATACTTGGTATCATTTCCATTTTAAATATCACCGTCTATGTCATCGTTATCGCAATTATAATCATCATCATCACCATTATTATCATCTGTATAATCACCATATTCATAATCATTATCATCATTACCACTATCATCATTATTACTATCATCATCACTATTATTATCATCATTATCATCATCATTATTACCATCATTATTATTATCATTGCCATCGTCTTTTTATTCGTAATTTTTATCATCATATTCATCAAAATCTTTATTGTCATTATAATTATTGTTATTATCAGAATCAATAGCACTATGATCTTTATCGTTATCGTAATCGTTATCGTTATGGTCATAACTAGGATTTTGATCATCATTATTGTCATCGTCATCATAATCATTTTTATCGGCGTCATCACCATCATCATCATTATTATCACCGTTATAACCGATATGAACATCGTTGTCATAATTTTCATAATAACTCACATCGTAATCCGCATTTTTATCATCATCATCATTATTGTCCTCGTCATCGCTATCATTGTCGTCATGATCATCATCAAACATGAATATCATCGCCATCGTCATCATAATCATCATTATTGTCATCGGCAATACTGTCATCGTCATTGTCATCGCCATCATCATAAACACCATTATTATCATGATGATAAACAGCATCGTCGTCATTGTTTTTTTCATAATTATTAATATAATTGTCATCGTCATCGCCATCATTATAGTCATAATTTGTCATTATTTTCATTGACATCGTAATCAACATCATCATCGTCGTCATCAGTATCGTTAGGTTTATTTTTAATGTCATCGTCGTAATCGTCATGATAATTGTTATGGTAATATCAACTATTGTTATAGTCATCATGACGATTGTTAATATCGTTGACACTATTTTTATCATACTTTTCATTGTAATCTTCATAATCTTCATGATACTTCTTATTATTAGATCATAGTTAACATCACTGTTAGCATTATCATCATTGTCATTTTTATTATTAACAATACTATTATTATCATGATCATCAGCAAGTTCATCGTTACTAATATTCTCATCATTATTATTATCATCATCATCAACAACATCATAATAATCATTGTCATTGTATTCTTTTGCATCATTGTCTTGGCCATCATCATTATTATCTTAATTGTCATTATTATTATCATCATCAACATAATTATTCTCATATTAATCGTCGTCATCATTATCGATACTATCATTATTGTCTTTCTCATAGCTGTCATAATCATCATTATTCTTATCGTCATCATCGTCACCACAAACATTATCTTTATCAACTTTGTCATTGTCATCTTTATTGTTATTATTGTTATCATTATCATTATCTTCTTCATCGATATCAAAATGTTTCTCGTAATGTTTTTATTTCTGTTTGTCATCATCATAATTGTAACGTTCATTACAAGAATCAATGTCAGTGTCATGTCTATAATAATTATCAATATTTTTGGCATTCCCTATATCAACATCACCGCCATGATTTCTATCTTTGTTATTATCGTCATATTTATCGTCATCGTCATTCCACTTATCTCTGTTACTATCATCAGTATCTGCATAAGAATTGTTTTTATTATCGTTATTGTCATCGCTATCATCATCGTCATCGTGCTTGATCTTGTCATTTTTATTCTCAACATTCTTATCTTCATCTTCATCATCATTATTGACGTCATCGTTACCACCATGGTTATTACAATAATTATTATTGTTATCGTCATCTTCATCAATATTTTCATTCACTCTATAATCATCAGCATTACCATAATCAACATGACTATAAACAACATGCTCGACATTATGTTCATTATAATCGTCATCGTCATGGTCATTGTGACATTTATGACTATGAACATCAAAAATAATGATGACTTTGTTATATTTATTGTGATGACCAATATTATTATCGCTATCGTCAGTATTATCATCTTTAAAGTTATTGTAGACGTCATCTTTACCTTTTTATTCATAATCATCATTACTGTCATCATCATCATAGTCATCATTCTCAGTATCAACGCCATCATAATCATCGACATTATTGACATTATCATTACAAACATTGTCGGCATTATACCCATCATGACTATCATCTTTATGTTGATCATCATCGTCGTGGGTATTATGGTCATCATCATTATCACCATTATTATCATCATCATGTTCATGATCTTCATCAGTATCATAATCATAATTATTTTCAACATCATCATTATGAACTGCATCATTAAAATCACCATTTTAATCATTATTGTTATGGTCATCATTATTTTAATTATAAGTATCGTCTTTACCATCATCATCATTATCATAATAATCGTCTTTATATTCATCAGAAACGTCATAATAATCATAACCATCGTTATCGTCGTCATTATTATTGTTGTTATTGTCATCATCATCATCATCATTCAAACTATTGTCACTATAACATTTAATTATTCGTTAGTAACGATCCTCGATATCATTTATATTCTTACTATCATCGTTTTACGTTATTGTCATCGAAATCATAATCATTATCGGCACTATTATTAACATCGCTTTCATAATCAGCCCTTTTATAAATATTATCATCATCATCATCAGTATCATTAGAAATATCATCATTGTAATCATTATTATCAGTGACATCCTTATCGGCATCGTCATCATAAACATTATCATCATCGTCATCGTCATCGTATTCATTATTATCGACATCAGAATATTATTATCGTCATTGTCATCTCCATTAGCGTGATCACCAATATTATTGTGACCATTTTGAACATCATCGTCGTCGTTTTGATCATAATTATGAACATTGTTGACACCACATCAACATCGTTATCTTTATAATCTTTTTTATTACATCGTCATCAACAATATCACCATCAGTATAATTATCAGGTTTATTATTATTTTTGTCATCGTTACTATTATCGTCATCATAATCGTTATTTTAATATATAGTATTGGTATCTTAATTATTACAATTGTTAGTATTTTCGTCGTTATATTCAGCATACTTGTCGTTGTCATCATCATAATCTTTATGATACTTATTATAATTACATTATAATTAACACCACTGTCAGCATCGTCATTATTTTCATTATTATCAGTTACAATACTATTATTATCATGATCAACATCATGATCATCGTTACTTACATTATCATCAATACTATTATCATCATCATCAACATCCTAATAATCATTATCATTGTATACGTTTGCATCATTGTCTTAGCCATCGTCATTGACAACTTTATTGTCATTATTATCATTATCATCATCAACATAATTATTATCATGTTAATCGTTGTCATTATTATCGAAACTGTCATCATCATCTTTCGTATAATTATCATATTAATATTATCATCATCATTATCGTCATCATCGCCATCATAATTATTATCATTATTACCTTTTGCTTCGTCCTCTTTTTTCGTAATTTTTATTATCATTGTTATCTTCATTGTCATTTTTATTATTATTATCATCATTATCATCATTATTGTCAATATCATCTTTATTGCTACCGTAATCTTTATCGCTATGGTCATAACTAGGATCCTCATCATCGTTATTGTCATCGTCATCATAATTATTATTGTCAGTGTCATCACCATTACTATTATGATTATCATCGTCATTACCAATATGAACATCGTTGTTACAATTTTTAATAATGTTAACATCGTCATCGTCATCCTTATCATCATCATTATCATTGTCATCGTCATGGTCATTGTCATCCTGATCATCATTACTATTATCATCGTAATTATCATCGTTATCGTCATGGTCATTGTTGTCGTTATCGTTGTTATCATCGTCATCATCATTGTAATTATCTTTATCATCGGCTTCATGCTAATCACCATCATCATCATCTTCTTTATTATAATGATCGTCTTATCATCATCGTCATTATTATCATTATTAATATTGTCATAATTATCAGCATTATTAACAATATCATTTACATTATGATCATTATCATCATTATCATAATGATCATGATCATGGTCAGCATCATTATTATAATCACTATTATCATTCCCATTGCCATCATCATCATGATCGCCTTCATGATCACTATCATTCTTATCATCATCATCATCGTTCTCGTAGTAGCCTACTACTATTACCAGGCAGATGGTATGGTTATTGTACGAATGAAGTGATATGAAACAAGAAATATAAGTATTTTTGACATTTTTATTTTGAATTTTGGTATGTACTATTTCTGGCATATTTTGATATTATTTAATTTTATTATAAAGTGTTAGGTTGCACTAATAAATTGTATTTTTTTGCAATGTTGAAGGAATACTTTAGCTCTATATATGCAATGATAATTAAGTGGTTTCTTCTGCGTACAATGAAATTGTAAGTATGCCACAATATTTTATATTAAAAATTGCAGTACTATACTCAGGGAACATTAACACAAAGCGAGTCAGCATCTTGTCAAACACCTGTTCTTACGCAGGATATACCGAGTTTACAAAAAATATCCAAAAAATTTTCATGAAGCCGCGAAAACTTCAGTACAATAAAAATATAACAGGTTCTGGATACATTTTCAGCCGCTAGGGCAGCGCTGGTAGTACGAATATCATGACGAATATGTGCATAGCCATTTATTTCATTTTACTTTTAAGCAAATTTTTCTAATAGTCTTTAGAAAATTGGGTTTTTATAATATTATTTTCTATTTTTTTTTGGTTTTAATTTTTTTCTATAAATGTATTATAAAATTATCAATGATCATGGTAAAAAAGTAGAAATGTCCAAATTACATCGCAAGAGATCTAACAAAAAGCTGTTTTATGTATTTTGTATGGTGTCTTGTTCATCCTTTCTCGAGACGGTAATGTTATGCAATTTTATCGCAGCATGACATGAAACGCATGATTATTAAATACTTACGGCAAATAATTTTGTTTTTTCCATAAAAATAAGAATAGTTGTGAAAACTTATATGTTTACCTATGCTGTGACTATTTATGGAATATATATCTTTTTGAATCTACGTGAATTTTTAATTAAAAACCTATGTTGATTTTCAAGTGGAATACCACATGCACTGTTTTAGAAGGGCTACTGTAGAGTAAGCTTTATTTTTTACAGTAGCCCTAAGTTTTTACTTTACGAACATACAAAATCTGAATGCTTACTAGTGAACTTGACCAATTTGTCGAATTACTATCTTTTTGAACACGCTCTGAGATTGCAGCTTCCTTAACGCTTTGCTGATGTTGCACTTCTTTTGGGGTTGTATGAAAATAGCTGATCCACCATTTTATGGGGGTGCCAATCTTGAATTTACCACGACAATTAATGAATCATATTGCATTGTCATTTGAACGTCAGGTATGTGCAAAATCTCATCCTGATCAGATGTCGGAACATGGTCGAGAACTCAGGTGGAAGATTTTATTCTCGACATACATACATACGTACATAAAATACATACAACCATACATACATAACAAACATACACCCATACCTCCATACTGACATAAAAAATAGGTATGTACACACATACATGCATATATATATACATACATACATACATACTTGTATACATACAGACGCAAGACTGTTTTGAGTAGGTGTGAAAAAATACACCTACACAATTTGAAAGCTAAGATATCTTTGAATACAAAAATCTTTACATATAATTAATAGATATCTCTGTAAGTGTAACAGAAACACCAACAGCCTAAGTTTATTTAATATTATTTTCCCTACTGAAAGCATCGAAAGGATTCATTAAACTGACTGTATCAACAATGATCTACACGCTGACTTAATCTTGCCCTAAGAGTAACAAAAACACTACAGAAAAATCTCTTGAGGTTTTTAACGATTGTAAGATGTCTACATGGATAATTTAGACTATGTGACCAGTCAGGAGGCTCTGTTCAGCCTGTGTCACAAGGTTATATGTGTTCAGCAATATGTTTTAGACCCCTGCTACGGCATATGTACTTTTGTCTATTCGTGCAGTACACCATAAGATACTAAGTAGTGTTTAGTGTACTTTCTGTTTCAGCCCGCGCAGTTATTAACATAACCTGGAGATACCATGCATAATTGTGTCATGATGCAGCCAAGCATGTCATGGAAAAGCTGTACAAACACCCTTAACTCTCCCAGCTGCTGGATCAAACTAGACTTATGACTCGAACTGTAGAGCTAAGTGACAATTAAATGCATATAAACGTTGAAATTGTAAATTGTTTTTTGAATTATAAATTATAAGACTGCACGATTATTAGATTAAAATTATCAGTAGATAAGCTACCCTGATTCTAGCTCTCACCGATATGAGCACACACTGATTCCAGCATATGCTTGTTCCAGCGCACGAATGACTATGCTCGAGCAGCCGTTACTCCCTCTCTCTATGAGTGCGTCTTTACTCATATTATATTTCGTACAAGTAGATAATTTCTAGTTTTAGATTTCTGTGACATATCAATAAATAAATGTCTGTTTCAGCAAACTAACTTTTTTTAGAGAATTTTACATTATTTATCATCATTTGATTTTCCTTTGATCCTTTTTTTCATTACTCTGCGTGTCTTTTCTCTAATTTTTCACACTCTTTATGACTTTGTTTGTCATGTTCTATTTCTTTGCTTCAACTGCTCTGACGGCTCTCCATGTTAGTTGAGTGTCAAATAATAGTAGCAGAGCTATGTAAGCGAGATTCATGGCTTTACAATAGATTATGGCATTTTCACTTATTGGGCTGTACTTAACGACCAAGTCATGAAAAATAAGGTAGTAAGCTGATGTATTAGCCGGAAACTTCTCGTGAGATTTAAATTCTAGTCATACATCTACGAGATTATTTTTTAATGATTTGTTCTGCATTGAAAAATCAAGGCCAATTAGAGGGTGGGTATGTTAAAATTGAAATTTGCTCGACAAAGATGTACGATCTTTAAAATATAATGAATTTTTAAAGTTTGCATATACGTCATATAACAATGCAAACTGATTATTATTTGTAATATAAATATTTAGATCTCCATAAGTATAATAACGATCAGACCGGCAGGCTCTTGCACCTCTCTAATTGAGGACCCGGATCGAATAACTCACCCGACGCTCAAAGCGGAATGTGAGTTCGCGACCAAGAGGGAAATTTTCAAAAGTCCTTCAATTGGTTTTTAAAAAATACCAGCCTGTAAAGAATAGAAATTTACACGGTTTTTCAGTTTATAACTTTTTAAAATATATGATACTATTAAAGATAAAAAAAAAACAATACTTTCTAGAAAATTAAATTCAATGGGTTTTCAAACCATAAACTGCTATTTCTCAGCTCATTTTGATCGAAATTGTTTGAAACTTAGTAAAGACTCGGGAAATAACTTAGCGCTGCCAATAAACCAATTAAAATTTGGTAGTTATGTCATTTTTGTAAATAATAAATGACATATAGGTAGTGGAAAAACTACTTAACATATAAACAAAGTTTAAACTTGATTATTTAAGGAATAGTTGAGATACAAAGCATTTTGTAACTACTAACAAACATACATAGCTGGAAACAACGACAATTTTCTAGCACCAGCGTCAGTTTAGGTCGGCTAATGCATACCGGTGCAGACGGCTGATCTTCTGCCGTCTGTCATACCTACACTATTTACATTTTATTTATAAGGCGGGGGCAATATATTTATATTGAATTTATACCAACTATTTTTGTAGTATAACTTTACATTTCAACAATTTCAAGTTCGTATATACACGTGATGTACATAAAATGTTTTTAAATCGACTTATACATTCTTCTATTTCAAATTGAGGACCCAAATCATATAACTTTTTCGACGCTCGAACCAAAATTTACTTTAAATAGGAAAATGTATTCAATTTTAACATATTTCATGTACAACGCGTGTATAGAAGAACTAGAAATTGTGTAACAGTATAGTAATACTACAGAACTGATTGGTGATAATTTAATATAAATATATTGCCCCCGCTTTATAAATAAAATGTTGACAGTGCAGGTATGACAGACGGCAGGAGATCAGCCGTCTCCACCGATATGCAGCAGACGACCTAACCTAACGCTGGTGCTAGAAAACCGTCGTTGTTTCCAGCTTTGCATGTATGTACATAGCTACAAAAAGCTATCTCTTAGCTATTTTCTGAAGAATCAAGTTAAAACTTTGAGGAAAACTTCTTCGAGTCCTAAGGGACAACCTTGTCGCTGCAAGTTTTATCTAGCTGAAACTTCCCCGCATACTTTTTTTTGTTGAAGTTCATAAGTTCGGTACTTCTTTCACTACCCTTATGCTATTTATTATTTATAATAAATGACATGTTTAACAAATTTCTATTGAAAAATAGTGATTTATGATTTAAAAAACCGTTGAATTTGATTTTCCAGAATGTACTGTCTCTATTTTTATTCTTATTATTATAATTTAATTAAAAAATTTGTAAAGTTAGAAAAGGTGTAAATTTTCATTTTCTACAGGCTAGTATTTTTTTAAAACCAATTAAAGGACTTTTAAAAATTGCCCCCTTAGTTGCGAACTTAAATGTTGTTTCAAGCGTCGGGCGAGTTATTCGATAAAATATATTTATGAATGATAAAAATTTTTATACTTAGTTAGAAAATTATTGATATAAAATTTTTTTGTTTTCATGATTAAATTGTAAACAATGAGATCAAAAGTGCATGATATTTATATTTCATGTGGACGTCATTTCAAAATTAGGAATGTTATTCCCTTTGGTCAAGTAGATAAGATATTCGACTCTTGATCTGGCAGTCTCAGTTTACGACCTAGGTCCGGCATTTTTTTTTTCTTCTATTTTTTTAACAATTATTGTAGCTTTTGTTCAAGTATTTATGAGGTAATTTAAAAAAATTATGCTATTAATATTCTTACAAAATTAAGGTATGTTTCTGAAGCGTTCTAGAAACGTTCCTGATACGTTACAGCTTTAATCCTCGTTACTTCGAGATATAAATGAAACGTGTTAAAATGTGTTAGAATCGTGCTAAATACATCTATTTGCCATGAACATTTCAAAGTTTCAGAAACGCTTTGTCTAATGGTAGGTTTGTAAATTGTCCGTGATGGAACTTCGATAGTTTTATATCCTGGTGGTGCAGCAAAGATAGATGTGTGATTTTTGCGGACTTTTGTCCCAATGATATACGCTCCGCTAGTAATGCTGCATTTATCGAGTAATTTTTTAGTCGTGATGATTGCTCCAGGTAAGTCTAAGTTGTGAGATTAGTTATCTTGAAGTACTCGTCCAGTGAATCCTAATATCTACCTCATGGAATCTTTAGGTCTAAAATTAATAGTATGAACACACGTATTGGCGCTGTAAAGCGTATCATTATTGGGTTTACAACTAATATTTATTTCCTCTAGTTGTAAAACTTTAACAAATTTTGACTTATTATCTCGAATTTCTTAGTCACCAGTTGGAAAAACTGTCACTGAATCGCTCGCATACAAGTTATTTTTAGCTTAGTCCATATCAAGGATCGAATTAAACATGAGAAGTTCGTTCTGTCCAAGACCGTATTTATGTTTTGGTTGTAATACAATAGGTAAAAATAGTGTGCTTCTCAAATGGGGGAAGTACTAGACAAACTGAGTGTCAATGTTTCTTCTATGATCGTCAATGTAAAACTAAGTTTTTTTTTCCATTTCAAGTATATTTTGACGGAAAGTTTAAATACAAATGACGGCAACTATAAAAATCAAATGTTTAATGTCATTCGTAATTACAACTACCTTTATCAACACCTTAATACATCTTGGAATCAGTAGGTTTCTAAATATCTTAAAAATTATTAAAGTACATGACATTATTACAATTTTTCCTATAAGCAGCCCACTAAGTTCAAGGCCCATTCATATCATCAAGATTTACTAGAGCAGTTTTATAATATCGTAGCTTATTACACAGTAAATTATTATTCGTACACACTTCACGAAAACAGAAAGTTTGTTTGATCTCAGCGAATTTCATCAAATTCACATTTGTGAAAGCTCGTTAAGGTAATTATACTTTTAAATACATTTTTTAGACTATTTTCATGTGGCTCTAAATATATCTTTAATATAGGTGTATTGAGCTTAAGATAGAGCCCTTTTCCTAAAGTAATAGTTTTTATAGATTCATTGCATCTGTTCTTCTATGAGTTGTTTCTTCTAGGGATTTTCTACCAGTTGTTTTTCCTCTGACTTAGCTGCATTGACTCTGTTCAGGACTCCTGCTGTTCAATTCGCTACAGCGCAAGCTGTACTCAATTTAGCAAACAACAAAGCCAAGGGTAGAACTATACCAATTTTAGCAGGGTGATGTAAAATATAAGTGACTGCAATACGCTTTTTGTCCCCCAGATTTTATAAATGCACTGCAAGAAGCTCTTAATGCACTACTTATGACTTTACAAACGTTTTTGCTTGTATGAAGCTTTTCATGCGAGGCCACTTCAATTACTGCACCCAAAGCAGTATTTAGTTTATTCTTTGTACTGCACTACTGTTTTGAACTTACTTTCTTTTTCTGGTCCAAACTTATCCAAATTGTCTTTTAAACTTGATAGCTTCTGTTGCCAGAATAGTGGCTGCTTTTTAATTATTACTCGAATTCTAAGCTTTAACTCTTTGCCAAGTCCTCTATGCCAAGATGTTATCTGGTAGATTCTAGCCTTAAAATTATTTTGATTTTTCGCGTAAGCTATGGAAACTTTTACACGCTGTGTCTGGAATATTTACATTAGGATCCCTTTTAGCAAGACATTCCGTGAATTTTGTACCTGGCTCACAGTACTAAGAACCTGGCAAGGGAATTTCTGCAGGTGAAAAATAAGAATTATCATTAAAAAGACCATATCCTTTTTTAGATTGTACAATCATTACATTTCAAAGGTTTGATCATGACTTGGTAGTGGAAAAAAATTGATTTACCTATAGTCAGCAGATAATTGGAAATAGAGCCATAGTATGACCATCGCATGTAGTTACGACTAAACGTAAGCGTATGACGTGCTGTTGCTACTTCTTTTGCGTCTGGATAAAAATTCGGATTATCAGAGATTTAGATTCGCATAAGCCATCTTATTTTATCTCGCATTAAGACAATCAAATGAAGTGGTAGACGTGTAAGTGTAGTGCGTTCTTGCAATTTATCTGTTCTCACACGAATTAGTTGCTTAGATGCTTTAGTCGGTGCATCTTACTTAGAAAGTAAAAAAGTTACGTGCTGTTGACGCTGCTTGCGATTTCAAGATCCTCTAGTGTTTTGAATTTACATGCTACGCTCCCTCCCTTTCTTTGAAATAGCTCTACTTAAACCGAAACAGGTAAAACAATTTTTATGCCTAATTCTGATGCAGCAAAATTGAATTTATTGAACTTTATAAAAGATAAAATGAAATGTAATCCCTGATCAAAAAATCGTCTTTAAAAAAGACCATAATTTACTGCAACATCAATCACCATGGTTTGAAGCCTTTCGTGCAGATTTTAAGATCCTAGTTTAAAAAGGAAGTATTTCTAAACGGCTTGTATGGATTACATGAAAAAATATTTTGCTGCAATGAATATTTATGCTAACAACATTGACATCGGCGAAATCGATCGAGTGCAAGTGAGCAATATATAGTTGATATCCTCATCATCCTATTGCATAAAATCTAATTATTTTTACAAAAACTCCAGCAATATTGCGCAGAATTCTTACAATAAGAAGATAAATACGTATTGTTCCACGATCATCACCCAAAAGCCTACCTTTCTGTTGCTAATGAAAGCGATCATCACATGTGTGGACGAAAGACTTCGCCGTATAAAGTCCCAAGTAACATTAGTTGATCAATGAAAGGATTGCATTGTGGACTAGTTAACTATTGTGTATTCAAATTCTAGTCTTGCAAATGATGTTGATGAATTAAGCTTGGAAACGCTGCTTGCTGAAAATTTATCATTAATACGAAGCACCGTCAGAAGAAATCTCAAATTTGTAATCGATGATCATTTTTTGAAAATTCATTGTTATAATTTATTCTAAGAGTAATCTAGTTTTTGCCTAGAAGTACTTGTAATGAAATGTATTCGAAATTTTAATTGTCATGTACGATACGTAACTCTTTTAGAAATGTATCAAATATATTTACAGGCTTTTTATTTCTACAAAATCCACTCCTTGATCCTATAAAAAATCTAAGTTTCTGCTAGACTTTGGCTGGTAAGCTAACGTGTGCAGGGCAGCCGTCGGTAACCTCGCGCGCATGTCCGCCGTCGGTAATTGGTAACACCAGACTGAAGGTTATTTTTAAATTTTGCACAAAAATTGATCGGACCCCTGTCCTGCAGTGGCTCTCTCCTCCCACTTCTTCACCACGCAGAACTTTCAGGCTCCTGGGAACCAGTCATATGGCATATATCTATGGACTAGAAAAACCAAGCCGGGTGATGACATATATGTAGTAATCTTTCTGGAAAAACCTCTCCCCTACTACTGATGCATACTATATGTAAAGAACTGTACTTCGTAGATGTATAATATCCGAACAGTACATGCATAAAACTGAGAAGGTTTTATATAGATAGCTCCCCTAGCTCTATACTGAAACAGTCCATGACTTGTTGGTTACAGCATCGTCAAAGAACGTAAAGCAAAGCTTCTTCAGCTGTTCGATGCGCAAGAGACGACCACGTTGCATGCAGGACCATGAGCATCCCAAAACTGTATATTCTTACGCATTCGTAGCCAATTGACTACTCTCTGGAATTGTGCAAAGCCAGAGCAGCTCTATTACCGGGACGCTTATAATCCCACAGCTGACGTGGCAGTCTCTTGTGCAGCGCACAGCTGGAGTAGATCTGCCTTTTGCACCTTAACAATTATGTGACCAATACGTCATGGCCTACATTAGTATAGAATCTGGGTAGCTCTGCTGTAAAACCGTTTCATTATTATGTCCTTAAGCTACGCTATATCACTTTACAGACCCTACAGAGAACATCATATTGTGCTATGGAAGAAGATCAAAAGACCGTCAATGTATTTAAATCTAATGTACGTACTTAGATTAGCGATACAGGACCTGTAAGTTGGATTTTTTTTTATTGCACCAATCGATAATGATAAGAATGACGCCGGCAATAATGGGAGTGACTCAGAGAATCATTTGTTACAATTGCTTTTTTTCCATTCAATAATAGTTTATTCGTACGAAGTAGTTCTTATCTAATTTATTACTATCATTTATTTGTTAATAATATGAAAGCTGCAATAGATGTAAACAAAGTATAGCCCCACGCATTTATTTGTGCTAACTTACTGAAGCCCTTAGTGCACACTTTGATTGTCAACTGACTTGCTATGTTGCAGAATATCGCAGACTGGTTTTAACTATATAGTTTTCTTTTCTTCTACAACATGCTTAAGCTTTTCCAATTTTTAGAAAACAATTTTCAAGTACCCTGTTCATCGTCAACTTTACTAGTGTCCTTGTTGTTTCAGAATTAGCCTTGCTGACTCAAGATTTGTAATATACGCAGTTCTTGAACAACGTATTAAAAAACCAGCCTTAAGAAAAATATTTTACTCTTTTCTACTTACCTTACGGTCTATAACTTTATGCTAAAAGTACCAACTTTGTCCATTATCCCGAAATATTATAATGTACAGGCCCTATAGCTATAGTTTTACCAAAAGTATCGGCCTCAAAGATCTACATACATATTACTGACAAAAAAAAAGCACGAGAACGTAAAAATGGGGACTATATAAACATCATATTTACAGGCTAAAAGGCTTATATATTATGTGGTTAATATTTTTGTTAACTTTACGAATAAATGTATTACATTGAAAAAATTAGAACTTCAATTGTATCATAGTGTTAGAAGTTACATAAGTACCTAGGATTGATTATAATTCCTATAGTCTATAAAGTCTCTTCTTTGTACTCGAAACAGGTCCAGGAAAGACTAGCAGAACATATAAAACAGAGGTAAGAACAGAAATAACGATCTAATATTATATTAAAAATGCATGAACTTTAAGCAAGTAGGACTGTCTGGGGCTGATTGTTCCTAACTTAAATGACGAAGGTTTAAATGTTTTTACAACGTTTACACAATATATGTATCCATTATTAAACGTCTAACGCTGTAAGAACAAGATGTTCCAAATGTTTTAGAAATGTTTAGTACTTCTCAGTATATGTTCATATTGACTTGTGGATATTGTTGCTAAAATAAGTGGTATGTTCTTAGCTGTTGTTTTTTACTCAACTGACAAAAAGAATTCTGGTAACTTAGGGATTTTTTTATAATTTTTTAGAAATATAAATAGTCTAGGTCATACTAAGAGGCTAGTATTAGTAATAAAACATATCAAATTTTTTTAGATGTGTCTTGGTTACTGAAGATAACTTCAAGATGAACCATATCTATGGTTTCGTCTTAAGATATTTAAATACTCGGTGAGTGCTCTTCTTTATAATGGAATTCAAGTGCTCGGCAATAAGATTGGCTATATAGGCTAAATCGCAAAGATTCGGAGACCTAGATTCCGAGTTTTTTAAGCTATAACCCGAGGGACAGCAAGTGAAAAATGTAACAAGTATATAATTTATCATAAAAATAGAAATATAAGCTAAATCCCGACCGTTATTTATTGTTATTTTAATAATAATAAATTTAATTTAAATGTTCACTAACTGTTCCCCAGGTGACTGGGTTAAAGACCATGGGATCCAAAGTATGTTCTTATTTTTATAATAGTTTTTTCAATTATCTTATCATTAGATCACTGTCACTCTTATGACTAGGTTAAGAAGCTCGGAATTCATGTTATGTTGTTATTCTTATTATAATTAATTGATTATGAATATTAGCTCGCTTTTCCCGGGTTAGTGAGTTCAAAAGCTTAAGATTGACGTTATGTTGTTATTTGTGAATTAATGTAGTAGTTTATCTATTTTTCACCTGCTATCCCCAGGTTGCTGGGTTGAAAAACTTGAGATGTAGGTTCCTGGATTTTAGCGGTTTTGGGATATAGGCTTTTTCAATTCCACGAGCTTGAATTCCATCAAGAATGAGAGCACTGTTCTCTGTGTTGTAGGATTGGTGGTGCCAACTTATTCCAAATTAAAAAAATAAGTGTACAAGATAAGGAATAGACTAAAAATTGTAGATACAATGCCAGCAATGTGAAAGAACAGAGTACTATCACAGCTATATCAGAATAATGTATATTCAGTTATGTGATGGACTTTTACATTACAGAGAACAGTTGTTTGGACTACACGTTTTCTTCTGTTTGAGAAACTTTGATAAAAGCTATTGCAGGAATTTCGACTTATATTATACATAACAATAGGTTAATAACTATTCAAACATTTATAATTAGATCTTATGCTTTTGATTTTCGAAAAATTGACAGTAGAAATGAGCCGTGCGATCCATTAAAAAGGAAAAAGAACGATAAAAGCAATGTAAGAAATAATTAAATTTTAACTAATTGCAGCCATAATGTATCTTTTTATAGGATTTGTTAGCATCATTATATGTGATCTGATACTATGTACAAATATAAACTTATATCTGTGTTCAATTTTACGTTAAATGGTTATGATGATGTATGTTATATGACATATTTAATGTAAAAACACAATGAGATGTACATTGAATCATTTTATGAGAAAATTATTCAACTAGTAAAATACACTCTGCTATACACCTACCTTAAATAATAGAAAAAAAAGACCTATTACCCGATTTTAGGGTGTAAGAGGAAAGCAAAAAAAAAGAATTTCTTAGAAACCATTGGTTTAAGTACAGGTTTAAGAAATAATTTGTAAGTTTCAGTAGCAATAAGAAATCAATGTCATCCATGTTGCGTTTTAGATATCTGCATTCATTGAATGACAAACTCGTCGTTATAAGTGTTGACGAAAATGATAATACTGAGATAAAACATTGTTTGCTATCCATGTTGATGGGACTTTCTATATATTTGTCATAATCAGTGGTAAAAAATGTGTGCTTGAGACAATTCTAGTTGGTTCAGTTAAGGATGACGGTCTCTATTGTTACTATTATTATTGATATCATTATTATCATCATTATCATCATAATAATTATTTTTATTATGATTATTATTATCATACAGTGGCATTAGGAATTAGCAAATTGATTGCCAAGTGTACTTTTTTCTGCCATTCGCCTCTGTCTTTGGCTACATCTAATCAAGACCTATTATCTAACTTATTTATCTCTGTAAAGGTTATAACACTTTTTTTTATCTTTGTTTTGGTCCGCCGAGTGGTCTAGCTCCCTCTGATTTGTGATCATAATTCTATATGCAGTTCTTTGCATCCCCATGGTAGCTACATGTCCAGCCCACCGCAGTCTACGGGCTTTTATTACTTGGCTTATGCTCGTGTCCTCATATAAGTCCGCGATCTCCACATTATGCAAAATCCTTCATTTTCTTCGTATACATATTATTATATTTATTACACTTCTTTTTTCCTGAACATGTCAAATCACGTATTCTAAATTTAAATTTAACAATAACAGAGCTAACCCGTCCCTTTGTTCTAAGCTTTCGTGTATTTCGAATGGTTCGTAAGATTTGTTCTTAAAGCGAACCCCTCCCCTGCTGCCTTTCATGCAAAGATGTCTCAGAGCTGCATGTTTTATTGTAACCCCAAGGGAGACCAGGATATAGTACATTTTTGATTTGATAATTAAGTCGTACGCTTTTTGAAGTCTATGAACAGTTAACCGAATTTCTTGATGAACTCCCATTGTTTTGCAATTATTTGTCCGATTGTACATATTTGGTCCATATTTGAAATCAGTTATTGAATTTATCATCAATAAAATAAAAAAACTATTTTTTGGCTCTATTATCGAGCCTTCAAAATGGATCTATCATCTAGCCCCTATCATCGAGCCCCTTCATGACCAATATTTACATGGTTAGATTGTCTGTTTATCAAGATATGCATGTATTATATGCAAATTAATGAGTTTTGTTCATATTATAAGAACGCAAATCGATTACTTAGGTTAGGTGAAGGCTTCTAGTACTACATGCAGAGCCTGGATAATAGGCGCGCTATGAGAACAGTGCACCTATTAACGACTTTATTGCTAATAAATACCAAAAAAAAACCAAAATTTGAAAAAAATTGTCCATCATATTATTGACATCTACTTTTATATCACCATCACATTTACATTGTACACGTTTCAAATGCAGTCCATCTATAAACGACAGTAAAATGTGCATTTTCCTAAGGTTTTCGTTTAGGGATCAGACGCAAACTGATGGAAGCCTACTCGTATAACTTGTATCACGTGTTGAATGTTTATGTGAACAGTGATTGCAAATTTGAGAATTTGATAGGCTACATTAATAAATGAAGTTATAAGAAATTATAATTTGTGTATATTCATTAGCCAATCATCCATATTTTTGTACTTATAGTTGAGACCCTCGATAATAGAGACAGGCTCGATAACAGGGACATCTACCCTAGTGCCTTATTTACCGACATAAGTATCGTATATATTCACATAAATTATCTTCCTTATGCATATTTTTTCATTATCTTTTAATCCTATATTTCTGACTGATATTATGATTGTTTCTTTTTTTCCTCTTTACATAGCAATATGTGTTTTTTTTTGTTTTTTGTTTTTTTCATTGCAGAGCCTATAGTCTATCACTAAAAAACTTTTAAACTAACTTAGATGTTTTTTTTTTTGCCTTATTTTTCTCTCTGGTTTATTATTATTTTTTTTTTTAACATTTTACGGACGATGAAATATGAATTATGATTAAGAAAAGTCTTTCTTTCGATTGTAAAATTATTTTTATTTTCTCAAATTCATTTCCTTTGTTGTTCTTTTTATGAATCCTACGTTTTCCCATCCTCTATTTTACCATGTACACAATTAGCTTTTATTTCTATTTTATATGATTTTTATTGATTCAGACAGCTAATTCTTTGATTAGGCATGAATAAAGCCATCTACTCTTGTTTATTTGTATTATGTGCTAAAAGTAAATATCGTTCCTTTTTCTTATGCCTGATTATAAACTGACTATTACTGCCTTTACTTTTTATATATATATCCTCTTTTTCTTTCCTGTTTCATTCACAAATCCATGCCTACCCCTCCCGCCTCTAGTTTCCATATATATAAGTGTGTCTTTGCATTTAAACTCAACTATGTATTTTCATTCTGCCTTCTTTTTTTTCCGTTTCATCGGCAAGTCTCCGCTACGTATGTGCAATATTATCTTATAATTTGGTCGATAAAATGTATACCTATATATATATATATATATATATATATATATACGTCTATATATGTATGTAAGTTGAGTGGTTTAAACATTATTATTTTATACGCTTGGGGAAGATGTATATATAAATATATATATACATACTAGTAGGACTCCCCCCCTGCGCGCTCCGCGCGCCAACCCCCGTAATTGTATATATAGAATTGCGAAGTATGAAAAGAAACGAATTATATTATTTGTTACATACAATATATAGATTTAATTAATATATATTGATCAGAATTAATTACGTAAAATTTTAACAATCATTTTTTATTTTCTCTCACTAATTCTTTAATTTTAGTATATTTAAAACCACAACTTATTGAAAGATATTAAATATCGTCGAAATATTGGATAATGATATAGTTAGAAATATAAAATAATTTAATTTTTACAGTATCGCTAGTTGGTTGTCTTTTTTCAAAGTTTTTGATAACCAAAAATTTGAAACATTGGTATTTTTTTCTTCGTTTACTTTTACTTTGTTGAATTCGTTTTTAAAAGTTACAAAATGTCGAAACGAAAATGTGGCAGTGAAATTGACTCCCGAATTGCAACAAAAAAAAAAAATTTTCTTTTCACATCTACAGAGAATTTAAAGTCCAAATTTAAAGTCAAGGATACATATGTGTAAGATAGTTAATAAATAACTACTACTACCACCACTACTACTACTACTAATATTACTACTACTATTACCAGTACTACTATTACTTACACTTTTCTTATTACTACTACTATAAATTCATACAATATATTTATATTTTTAGCCAAACTAAGACACATTGGAAAAAACAATTTAGAAATTTAATAATATTTATTTTCAACAATAATATATTTTAACAAAGTTCTTCTTTCTCATTGCATTTATGTATATGACGATTGTAATTGCTCTTGTTTAGAAAACTCTTATTACATGTAGAACATACGTATATTTTAGATTTTTTATGAGTATAATAATGATGTGTCAGATAATCCTTCCTTCTACATGAATTTTGACATATTTTACATACATATTTGAATTTATCGTAATGAGTTAATTTATGATTTTCTAAATGGTTTTTTCAAATAAACAATTCATCACATATTTCACATTTATAGCTACTCTTCTTTGTATAAACCTTCAAATGAGATTTAAGTTGAGAGTTTGTAATGAATACTTGCTGGCAAACAGTGAAAATATATTCTTTCTCATTTTTATGGATCTTTATGTGAACATTCCAGTTGCTTCTTTGATTAAATCGTTGTGTACAAGGTTCACACTTAAAATTTTTCACTTTATTGTAAACAAGATAATGATTGATTAAAAGACTTCTTTTAGAAAAAGTCTTGTAACATAATGCACATTCGTAAACTTTGACTAATTTGTCACGGGGTTGATTCATCTTCTTAGATTATGAACTGTAAAAAAATGTAATATTATGGTCTTAGTGATAGGTCAATTTTCATCATTATCATTATCATAATTATAATCTCAATCATCATCATCATCATCATCATCATCATCGTCATCATCTATATTTTATTGATTACTATCTTACTAGCATCAAAATTATAAATTAATTACTTATTTATTAGAACAAAAAGTTTTACTCACAACTGTCTTGTATATTTTAAGCTCCTAATAGCTCTGCCAAACTTATACGGCGATTGTAACTTATTTCCACTTGTGATGTTACTATTTCAATTAAAATATCATTTAAGGATATCAGTCTAACGTAGTCACTTGTAGTAATAAATTAACTATTTTGAAGACTTTATTAAACCCATGAGATGTTTACCTATTGTGAGCTTGTATACAAAGAAGGAAACATGTCAGCTATAAATATTCAAAATAACGCAATGAGCAGGAAAATTAATAACCCACGCAGACAACATGCGCCGTGACGATAACAAATTATTTTTAGATAGTTTCAAGTATGTGTATATATATATTTTGTTTATTTAATATCGTTTTAACCTTTTCATATTATTGATAAACGATTTTTTTTACAAAATTCTTAATTACCATTATAGGAATTTGATCAAACGTCTTTTTTCATTATTTATGATTTAATTAAATTAACAATAATTAGTTGTTTTACAATGGATACATCTTCAACATACATTGAGCTAAAACAAATAGAGGGTAAAACAGTAACTATATAATGTAATACAAGAAGGATAGTATAATTTTAAGAGATGAAAAAAAATTTTATTTCCAGATTCTGTATAATATAAGGAGAAATTTTTAAAGTATTTAATAAGTCTCAAGACAAAAGATGACGAAGTAGATTTAATCAGAAAAAATTCACATACAATTGATTTAAAATCTAATACTATTTGGAAGAAGAATTTTAAATTAAAAAAAAATATTTCAATAAAAAAGTAATTTAAATTTCTGTGAATAAGAATCCAAATGTTAAGTGCAAGGCATATTTATTCAATTAATGCAATCAAATATTTCTTTTACGTTTAAAATACTTAATAAAAGTACTACTACTACTACTACTACTACTACTACTACTATTATTACTACTACTACTGATACTAATACTACTGCAACTAATAATTTATTGACAATTTTTTTTTTATTTACAGCATACTAGTTCTTTTTATAGATGAAATCTGTGAGTCTTAAGCTTTTATCAATAGAGAGAAGAATAATGATTTTAGAATTGAAAAAATAATTTTAAATAACAACGAAGGATGCAGATTTTAGTGCAACATGCATGATAAAAATATTGAAGTATTCACAAAAACACTAATAATAAATGAAGTAAGTATGATTATCTCTAATTGTAAAACGATTATTATTTCAATCCAAAATAAATATAAAATATAGCACTATAGAAAGTGCGTTCTACCAGTTT
This sequence comes from Copidosoma aretas, assembly GCA_030522625.1. Classification (NCBI taxonomy): domain Eukaryota; kingdom Metazoa; phylum Arthropoda; class Insecta; order Hymenoptera; family Encyrtidae; genus Copidosoma; species Copidosoma aretas. The sequence goes on along the minus strand of JAPYYV010000138.1, from coordinate 9,404 downwards.
GAGCCAGATAAACAAAAATTACGTAATGTTGAAGTAACTATTTGGGATGAAGCTTCTATGACACAAAGAAATGCGTTAGATATCGTTTATAGGACTTTAAGAGATTTTTCTAGTCATAATAAATCTTTTGAAAATAAAATAATAATTTAAGGTGAAGAATTTCGTCAAATTCTCCCAGTAGTAAAAAACGGAAGCAACATTACTATTGTTCAAGAAACCATAAAATTTTCTAATCTTTGGCCTTTGTTTAAGATTTTTTATTTAAAGAATTATATACGTTTGATTGATGAAAAATTTTCTTTATTGTCACTGGATATAGGAGAAGGCAAAATTAGAACTTTTAGAATTTCTTAGACACAGAGAACAAATGATACATGTTCTAAAATTTTTAATAATGATAATAATTCTTTTGTAAAGCAATAATAATATCTCACAATCAATAAACACATCTTTTTAACAAAAAAATTTTAAGTAATATGGTTTGAAAGTTAGTAACGTATTATAGTATTGATAAACCAACTCACGAAGGAGTAGATAAGAGAGAAGATAATATTTATATACATTTTTCCACGGAATATTTAAATAGTATTATAGGAGGTCTTCCTCCACATAAATTAAATTTGAAAATGAACGCTATAGTTTTGTTAATACGAAATTTAAACACATCTAAAGGACTTTGCAATGGTACAAGATTACAAATTACAAAATTATTTAAATACAACATCATAGCTGAGATAATCACCGGAGAAAAAAAGAAATAAAGTCTTTATTCCAAAAATAACTCTACATACAAACAATTATTCTTTGCTACCATTTACATCCTTTAGAAAACAATTTCCATTTAATTTAGCTTTTACTATGACAGTTAATAAATTAAAATGTCAAAGTTTTTATACCTTAGGATTATACCTTAGAAAACCATTATTTTCTCATGGGCAATTATATGTTGCATTGTCCAGATGTAGAAACTGCGGGGGAGCTGGGGGGAAGTAGGGGGATTGGGCGAGGTGGAAGTACGTTTTCATGCGGGGGTTGGCATGATTAATGCCAGTGAGTATTAGGTAATTATACCCTTAGTAGCTGGCGTAGTTAATTGTATAATCGTAGGGAAAGAGACAGGAATAGCATCAATATTCTCTTTATTGGTAATTATAATGCGTTAGCTGCCAAGTATTTATTGCATTGGATCAATTGAATTCGTAGGGCGCATCTCGATCGCCATGCATCCCGAGAAAACCCGTCAAGTCTCCCTCTTGTTCCTTTAGGGCGTTGATTTGCTCTCTGGTGTTCTTTAGGTTTCGGCGTGCTTGCCGTCGCTTTTCCTCGTTAGGGGCTGGGGCGGCTTCCTTGACAGGCGCTCGCCCAGCTTGGGCAACCTTTATATGCCGCGAAGACTGTTCCACGGGTCGTAAAGACAGAAATACGTACACTGGAATCAACGTAGGAGGCTGTTGACCTGCCTTTTTTGCAGCTAGTTGGGTTTTTCCTAAACGGGAATCGCAAAATTTCTTGCCGCCGATCGTTGGAGTGCTTCTTTCGGCGCTTTTCGCCGCTGACTGCGGATTAACCACCTTAGTTTCTTCCTATCACGATCATTGGGAAGACTTGCGATACGAGCCCGCATCCTCCGGCTAGATTCGTAGCCGTAACTCTCCACAGCCAGTATACGAAGTGTTATTACTAGTATATAACTATTTTTAGGTAGGATGTTATAAAGTAAAAATAATGATGGTATAGTTAATTGGATTTTTTACTCAATATTTCTACAGCTGGCACGTCAGCGAGGTAGTGCACAACGCTGGGTATTTTAATTTTTGCGACGTTATTAGCGCTGCTACAATCTTACCTGCCTCTTTTCCCGATGTACTCTACAAGTGTGGCATGATGTGATTCGGTGACAGTGGGTGTTCTCGGTCACTTGGGGGTGGGTTCCGGTGTTGTATTCTCGCGGTGGTTCCCCTGGACTCTTACCCTTCGAGAGTCACGCTTTCTTTTAAGCTGTGATCTAGCGGCTCCTTGATAAAAGATACGATCGGTAGGATTGTAGTTAATTACCCTTCCAGACGACGGGAGTACCCTTAGCGGAGCCGGGTTCCAACCCGGAAGATCCGTCGGTAATGCTTTGGATGGTGGTATAAGCAGAATTGGGCGGAATTTACTAAAACAGATGCAGTGAATTGACTTTTATGCTGGTAACCTAACTGCTTACTTGGTGTCTTGGTGAGCTTACTGTTGCTAGTCGAGCTCTATGGTAATCGCTACTTTGGGTTGTCCGGACCGCTGTCTATCGGGGCATCATCGGCTTAGCGGGCCAGCTACCGGAGCCGCAGGAGCCGGTGAAGCCGGAGGGTCTAGTCTACACGTGGGCTTCATTTGTGATGTTGGTTTCTCCTTTTAGCGCAGGTAAAGTTTCCCTCTTAACAGAAATTCCACTGGTTTGTAGGACACCAGGGCACTAGGGAACGTCCCCGAAGCTTGAGGCAGGGGTGCCGTGCGCGGGCTGGTTATAGCTATTTGACTGCCTGTTTGCTGGGCCAGCTACTCTTGGATAGCGAGTAGGCACTGTTTCTCCCTTATCTTTCGCCAGTGTCTGCCGCCCCTACGTCTACAATCTCCTACTACATGTCTGGTCAATCCGTGATTATGTGTTAAAATTGGAGGACTATTCTATCCTTAGTGAGTAAATGGATCGGGAATGAACGCGATATATCGTTACGGAGGTCTTACTGGGTTCGGTCGATTATCGATGAGTCGAACCTCTATCGACCTTTTCAATGATTAATTAAGAAATTTCATTGAATTGAGAAGAAAAGAAAAGTATTAAATGAGTACATCTTTGTATACTTGACAACATATTCTTATTTTTAGAAAAGCTAGCGGTGCCGTTTTTGAAGTATGAGAATTCAAAGTGTGCTCGGTGTACGAAAAAGTTTACATCATTTTAAAGAATAATTAAATTGAGAAAGTTTAACTTTTAAGATGGGGCGTACAGTTATAACTACTTTAATTCTCACGCGGTCCTCTGCGTCGCCGGAGTTATTGGGTTATTATTTACATCCAACGGGCGTCATGGCTTGTTACTATAACTTGCGTTCTATTGGGCCCAGTATTTTCGGAAACAGCAGGTCAAGTTTCCTATGAAAAATATTCGCGATTTAAGAATGTACTTACGAATATGAATAGTGCTAGTCTGTAAGCACGTAAATTGTGCCTATGCTCGCTAAGATTCAACTAAGTTTCACAAATATATACTTTATTCCCTACTGTCAACTTATCAACGCATGAATTTTATTTAGAAAACGTGAGAATTTCCAGCCGTAGCTTTTGTGTCTTTACCGTCTGCCAGGTGCGAGCGTGCGCTTAATCCGTATCCTTAAGGGAGTGCTATACACAGAGTCAATCGCATATGTACAGTCAGATGCACCAGAGCAGGTCGACTCTATATTTTCGTACAAATGAATGCACCGAGAAAAGAGCTCTCTTTCGTTCGGAAAAACGACCGTCCGCCCTGTATTGGCCTTGAAGTCCATATACGATTCCGCTCGCGCAACCGAACATAGATGCAGAACGTGAATCGGTTCCATAATCGACGTACAAATAAGTGCATTGGTGCACACCTCCTCCATGTTGAGCGGAGCCACTGCTAGCAGTTGCAGAATGCTTAATTAATACGAGACACAAAACCTCGATCACTTTACGCACTATGTATATTTCATTTATTTCGGCCTCGCACTATGTATACCTATAACTTTTATTTATTTTGTATTCAGGGCGCACAAATATCTTATTTGATAACTGAGTCGCGAGCTCGAGTACAAAACTGATCAATATATCCATATGTATATATACATCCCAGACCGAAACATCCAGAAAATTTGTAGGTTACGTCGAAGACGCAACTTATTTCAAATTGCGCGAGATTTCTGGCCTAAGATTGCGCTTAATAGCCGCAGTTCGCCTATCGGTTAAGTAATCGAGCAAGAAGGAAATAATTTTATATTGTGATACGGCGGTCTCAACGTGGCAGCTCTCGCTATCTACGTGAAAAACTTACTACTGCTTCCTCCAGTGGATCCGTCACCAGTGAAGGGCCGCGGCAGTGGAGTCACGCACATCGACAGTCAAGGTTGCAGCTCGGGGTCTATTCACCCGAATATGTACGTGATCTCGGTAAATGGAAAGGCAGTGCGAGGGGAAATTATCGATGGAAACATTTAATACTTACTGATTTTATTCGTTACCGGTTCCGAATACACGAAGCGCACGTGGCAAGAGGGTATCTGCGGCGGCAGAATCGATCGTTGTTCCGGGTCGATCTACCAGAAGAACAAGAGGCTGGTCCAATGGCGGGTCTGTTACCGAATCTCACTGGCCCGGGGCTTCGTGCACGGGGATGGCACGAAGTTGAAGTTGAGACGGGGCTATCCTCCATTACTTCAACTTCCAGTCCTCACTGGTTAGTCACTGGCCAAAGCTGATTCTTTTTTCCTATCAGCCGCTTTGATGCCCTTGGCCTACGTGACGCTGATCAGGGATGACCCAAGGGAAAATGGGTTGATGGGAAATCCCGCCAAGGTGCTTCTGCGGTCGGTTTGACGAATCACGAGCCCACAATCGGCAAAATGTGCATATGGGGGAATCTCTCGTCTCTCTATGCACCCACTTTCCTTATGTCAGAAAGAGGAAAGAAGCCCTTTTCCGCTCTAAATCTTTGTCTTCCTTCACAATTTTTGAAAAGTTACAAGAAGTTTAGGTTTTGCGTACACTATTATTCTCTAGTACTGTTTTAATGAATATGTACGCGAATGCTGCTCGCCTTAACAACCTGAGCGGCCTCAAAGTAAAACGGGAAAAATTAGATTATTTTTGGCGAGATTGTTGATCACAGACCTTTTGTCCACATGCTTAGCTAGTAAAGGTTTGTAGCTTGGAATAATTCGGCACTTCCAGAGTCGAATGTTATTGTTGCATGTGTGCAGTACCCCACTGCGCATATGGCTATGGTTTATTAACAAGCAATTGCCGTTTCATTGTTAAATGTAGAACCAAGATCTTAGTCTCGTCGCATAGTTGTCAGCAGCGTTACCGTTCCCAGTACATACATAATACGCATGAGTTATATATGGGCAAAACTACTCGCCCGTGCTCATAGTATACCATTTGCCCGCACGCGTGCATAGTTCCTTCTCGTGGCATTTTCCCTATACGGGAAAATGTAACGGGAATGGAGGTTTGCGTGTGTCATATGCTCTGGTTATAAAGATTCAGTTGGTTTTGGAAAAAATCGTAAAGCAGTGGGAAAAGGTGTCGGTGCGTGTCTCCGACGTAGCAGTAGTTTATTGTTTTAAATAAAATTTAATAAGATATCTGCGTGCGGTACATGTCATTTTTGGAATTCTATAGTGTAAACAGATAAGATCACATATCACAAACATGACTTACCTTTAACGATACCCTTTTAGGATTACACTATCGACATAGCACACTGTTCATTTATTTGCAAAAATATGTAAAAAAAGTTATAATTCATTTCACTAAGCTCGTGCCTTACAGCAAATAAATAAAAATTAGCACTCATAATTTTCTGTATATTCTAGTAACATACATCGATGGACCTTAAAAAAATTCATGAACATTCCTTGAACAATAATCAGCAACTTTTATATTTAACAGAACTTAGGTTACTGGACTTATTTTCGAGGAATTAATTGTCTTCGAAAAGTGTATACATCACGTACTTTCTCAAAATCCTATAAGCGAGGTTCAATATGTGCAAGTAAACGTAAAATTTTACAATGATTCGTTCATAATTATAAGAATATAGGGTGTACGGAGTATCTTTTGAAAAAAACCGGAATTCTCTTCGGATTACAAAAAAAAAGTCAATCCATGTTTTTACTCACTTTTGTGGGTTTTAATTACGTTTACATCATTGAAGAAAGTGACAATGTATTATAAAAGAAGTGTCAACATATAAAAATATGTTCAATATATTATTCGGACAAATTAAAAATCATACACCCGCCGAAGCCCCTCGTTAAGAACGGTGCAAACCGATCGGGCCTCCTTATGATCGAAACTCCTTATGATAGGCACCTACTATTCGACGAAGAATTGTACAGGCAGTTACTCTCTGACGAAGAATCATTAACGCATTTTCTCTCTGACAAAGTTTAGTATTATAGTTGATGAAAAAATAATTATCAACTAACTGATAGTCATTGCTTCTTATAAGGTAAAAAAATCGTCTATAAATTTTTCTATTATTTACAAATAATCACAATTAGGCACTATCTAAATATACACGTGCCTCACTTGTTATTCTGATTCGGTTTTTATTTTCATTATTATTATAAAAATTTTATGAGGCTCGTAAGAAACTATCATATTCATATTTTATCAATCATTCTCTAATAATTGTATACTCTTGCTACTCAGTTTCTGTAAATTTTTTGTCATGGCAAATGCATTAAAATTTAGTGTTATATAATATCTAATGAACTCCAAAATTTATGAAATCACCTACGGTTCTGATACGATACAAATACCAGTCATATTTATTATTTTGTAATTATAATTGAATTTTTAAAACTTAAAGATTAATATTTTAAAATGACTGCATACTCAATACCACGTTACTTTACATAATCTGATCAAATTCTGGAAATGAAGCCTTTATCTTTACCTAGTGGATTTTTTCAGTACTCTGCACCATCACACACGTTTCATAACTAGTAATTTTATTAATCAATAGATTTTTTTCCTCGTAGAAGTTAACACGCAATAAAATACAATAATTAAAAAAAATGTAGATGCTACTAGATTCCGTATACGCTCTATATACAGGATCTCAGAAGTGACAGATTCAGCAGTCACGATACGGGCGTGCGAGTCAAAGTACATAAACCAAATAATTTTAATCTAAGCTTGTAAACCCAGTAATAAGGGGGACAGCTAGTTAATACGTTTTTATCTACATTAAGTGATGATTAAATAAAAACTTAGCCGTAAAAAGCTTTAGAATATTTTATTTTAAAAAAAATTAACAAATGACAATTCAACCTTCAGCACAAGTTTGTAAACCCAGTAATCCGGAAGAAGGAATATGCTAGTTATAAATAGTGTACTTAAATTAATAACTGTATGAATACTAACTAAACCCACACCCAAAATTTTAAACCCCGGAACGGAGTTGGGGCAGCCAGTTATTAATTTTTTTCTGTATTAATTAATTAATAAGTGCAGTCGCTTAGTTTTTAACAGCATCTTGTTTTGCCTCTATACTTGAAATCACGCATAAAAATATATCATCAATTCGAGTATAATAATTATAATTTATTTCTTCTTTAAAGTACTTATGTGTGACCAATCTAAGAATAACTGAGAAAATTTTATATGTATTTTTTCATTATAATATTATCAATCCATACATAATTTCTCCAACTCATGAAAAGCAATAAATAGCAGTTGGTTGATAAATAGCAGTTGGTTGATAATTGATGATTATCTATACATCAATTATGATACAAACCTTCGTAAGAGAGATAATGCGTGAACGATTCTACGTCAGAATGTAACCGCCTGTACGATTCTCCGTCGAACAGTAGCTGTGTGAACGTTTCTTCGTCGGAAAGTTACTACCTGTGCGGTTTTTCGTCCGACAGTAGCTGCGTGTACGTCTCTTCGTCAGAAAGTTACTACCTGTACATTTAAAACAAAACACAGACCTTGTGGATCAAACCTTGAATTGCAGTGACAAATTTCTGCAGCTGTCCCAAGAACTTTACAAAGCTGTCTATCTAAATATGATATTCTTTGTAATATTTTTGAATCCTCCAACAAGCGATACAGGACGTTATTAAGCCTACGTACGAACTCATGGTCAAGCCTCGTGAAAGTAAAGATCACTAAATATTGGAAAATGTTTGATACAACATGCTCTAAATACAAAAGAGAACTTAAATTACCTGTTCTCTTGCAAAGCTGAGCTCTGAGGTTAGTTATTTTGGATTTTACCGTTTTCCTCTCTTCGCACTTAAGTTTTAAATTCAAGCACTTATTGTATTTCTTTACTAATGTCAATATTGGGACTGCTTACTGGTCGATTTTTCGTTTTTCTTCCGTAATAATAGAATATTGTTTTATTGACAAGTTGAAGTAATGACAGCACAAGCTTATTAATATACCGTCTCCTTTACAATACCTAAAATAAGTATAATCTGCACAGACGTATACAATGCTGCTACTATCCCATGGTGGTACCAATAAAAAACAAAAGCTATTGCGATGGATGATATACAGAACGATAGGCACTACATGAAATACTGCAGACTAGCGAGCAGATAGTGCAGACAGCTGCGCTATGACATGACATGAGTATTTTTAGCAGACCACATAACATAAATATACAACTACATACACACCCAGTATGACCTCGCCTTACGGCGACCCGTGTTCTGACGTCTCTGACGCCTGACTGTGTTTGTGCACAGCTCTCAGCTGGTGGCTTGTTGGTCTGTATGTATCTATGTATGTATGTATGTCTGTATGTATGTATGCATACTTATGTATACCTATTATTGTGCTGCGGTGCCATAAGCCATGAATAAAGGCTAGCACTAGCGATCGTAAGAGACTTGGCTAACCTAACCCATGTATTTGATGATAATATATGAATGAATCAAATTCTTAACATACACATTTCTAGCTTTATTTAAAATTTACTAAAAAAACTTTAAGCAGAAAAGTTTGTTATACATAGTAGGAAGGCTAGGCTGGTTCCGGCCCACTTTTCCGGCAGCCTTACTAGTGCCGCATTTCTCCTGCCCGGCAGCCAGGCTTCCTCGTACTATAGCACGAGCTCCTACTCAGGTTTCCCCGACTAGTGCTGGACTAGCCACGATCCCTACTCTACCGGCTTTAGCCCTACTCATTATCCACAAGCGCTAATATCGACCGTGTTTAACCTCGTGCTATATAACCGACAGTGCTCAACCTCGTCCTTGCTTTAGCCTTTCTCCTGTTTACTCCGGCAGCCTTACTCTGGATCCCTATGCCGTCGAATGTATAAATGAGTCAGTGCTATCGCACGAACTCCCTCTGGATCCCCGATCACGCAATCTAAAGGTAAATAGCTCAGCTACATTATCGGCCTATGGTCTCTACAATACCGGCGCACAGTGGGCAAAAACGTTATTTTTTGTGAATAAATAAAATTGCACGCGCTGTAGTGAGCCGATTCAGATGAACCTTTTTGTAACATGAAGGTGACTAATTACAGAATATCAGAAAATTGGTCCGAAGTGGAAAAAAAAAATACTAAAGGGGTTGAAACAACCCCTGAATACTACCCTCTTGACTGCCGCGTAAAATAATAATTCTACTGTTAAAAAATACATCTTGAC